>BQNB010172249.1:0-13484 GCA_026074375.1 Tanacetum coccineum
TAACAATGGAGAAATGCCCGAATGGTTAATAAGCTAATAACGCATTCAAACACTATCTTATGCACCATTTTCTAATACACTTCAAGCTAATAAAATCCACAAAAAGGTGTCGATTGGCGGGAACACCCTGACCCCGGGTGACCAACCATTGTCCACCCCCACAAAGGGCACAAACCGAGACTTGAACCCATGACCATTTATCCACAAAATCTCTCGGGTGGGCCCATAGGTTTTTCGGAGAACCGAGCCAAAGCCCTTATAAAAGTAAGGTTTTCCCAAACACCCACCCACCCACCCCTTAAACCTATACCAAATAGTACATATATACAAAAGGTGCATACTTTAATCATAATTCATACAATCAAAAAGTTCAAAACTGATTAAATTCAAAATAAGTAAGTACCCAAATGAAGTAGCAGATGGGTGAATGGCTAAAGTGGGCTTCTTTTGTAACTGCAAGTTCCAATTTTTCCACATTGTTATTCTTATTTTGTGAGTAGCAAATGATGGTCTTGTACTAAAACTAGTTTTCTTAGAGGGTGTTCAGGATTGCTTATTTAAGTGCTTATCTTGTTATTCTTGAAGTAAATAACCAGTTTTGAGTGTTTGGATATAACTGCTTACCTTGTTTTAGAGTAAATAAGCACTTCAAAGTAAGTACGTTGGGTACTCGCTTACGTCTTAAACAGCTGTTTAAAATAAGCATACCCAAACAGCCCCTTAAACAACTAACCATTTTCTTGCATTTTGATTCACCTACTAATAAACACTTTTACGCATTTGAAAGAAGTCAAAAAGCTTATCCTTATCACTTACAGCTGGATTTAAACTCTTCAATAAACTTTTTTGTGCCAGCTTATTTGAAATAGCTGTTACTTAACTCAAATATGCTAATAGCTCCAAAGGTTTAAATCGGCAGGAAAACCCTCACCTCTTTTGGGTGCCGAAGGAACTATCGCCGGGCAACGTGCACCTATCCTAGTGACCGTCAACTGACCGTTTGCGATGGGGAGTGATAACAATGGGGCAATGCCCGAATGGTTAATAAGCTAATAGCGAATTCAAACACTATGTTATGCACCATTTTCCGGTACACTTCAAGCTAATAAAATCCACAAAAAGGTGTAGATTGGCAGGAACACCTGACCGACCCCGGGTGACCAACCATTGTCCACCCCACAAAGGGCACAAGCCGAGAGTCGAACCCATGAACCTTTATCCACAAAATCTCTCCGGTGGGCCCATAGGTTTTTCGGAGAACCGAGCCAAAGCCCTTATAAGGGGGTGTTTGTTTCAGCTTATATGTGGGCTTATGAGCTTATTTGATTTAGGCTTATATAACATAAGCCCCAATTTTATAGCTTATATTGAGACTTATGGGCTTATATAAGTTTATCCACAAGTCTCAAAATAAGCCGGAAAATTGGGGCTTATGTTATATAAGCCGAAATCAAATAA
The DNA here is from genome assembly GCA_026074375.1 of Tanacetum coccineum. Classification (NCBI taxonomy): domain Eukaryota; kingdom Viridiplantae; phylum Streptophyta; class Magnoliopsida; order Asterales; family Asteraceae; genus Tanacetum; species Tanacetum coccineum. The sequence goes on from BQNB010172249.1 coordinate 1,459, forward strand.
GCTCATAAACCCACATACAAAGCCTAAACAAACACCCCCTAAGTAAGGTTTTCCCAAAAACCCACCCACCCTTAAACCTATACCAAACACATATATACAAAAGTTGCATAATTCATACAATCAAAAAGTTCAAAACTGATTAAATTCAAAAGAAAATAAGTACCCAAATGAAGTAGCAGATGGCTGAATGGCTAAATTGGGTTTCTTTTGTAACTGCAAGTTCCAATTTTTCCACATTGTTATTCTTATTTTGTGAGTAGCAGATGGTATATTAAAACTAGCTTTTGTGAACAAATGTGAAAAGGGGTATTTTGGGATTATGGCAGCTTCCATTCAAATCTTATTATATGAGTTAATTAATCAGATTACAAAATGGGTTGATGGGGATATGCAAGATAATAATAATAATGAATTACTAATAACTAGCTGGGTACTCGCGCAATGCGGCGACCGCCCTGTAATCATATTTTTGCAGAGCGATATTTTTAGATTACATATTTTTTTTGTGATAACAACTTTACGCATGACAAAAATATTAGGGAATAACTTTATCGCAAATCATTTCTATTAATTTATGGACCTCAATAGTATAAAGTTTACTGTAATTATTTTTGAACATGTTTCTGTTAAATTAATAGTGGAGATAATTATAATGACAACATTTAATTTAAGTTTTTGTAATCGACATGTTATATTAGCTTGTATAATGTGCATATAAATATGTAGTATAATAGATAGCTTGTACAATGTGCATATAAATATGTATTATTTAAATAATTAATATGAGAGAGAGATATCAATGTGTTTTATATGTAGTATAGATTAGAAAATGTTTTTTTTTTTAGATTGGTGGGTTTGTGACTTTGGCTAATTGCCTAATTTGTTGGTGTCTAATTATATAGAAATAGACAAATGGTAAGTAATCTCAAACTAAATAATGGACTAGGACACAAAAACATAAAATATATCTAACTCTAATTTGATATATTTTTGTGCGATTTTAAAATAATAAGCTACAATTCTAACTTATTCGCTAAACAGTTTCATAAAATTATAAGCTCCAGCTTCAACTTATAACATAAGTTTAGCCCCAGCATCGGCCTCAATCTAAAACTTATTGTAGATAGTCCCACTTACAATTTTGTGTTAATGTATGTTAGGGCTCAGCATATTGGACCGTGGATTGGATCGGACCGAGAAACCGGACCGAACATATTTCGGTCCAGTCCTCAGTCCATGCTTTTTCTTAAATTCGGTTCTCAGTTCGGTCGGTCCGGTCTTGTTCGGCCTTACAAAAAACCCGACGATTATACTTTGTTGCACCTGAACGGACCGAAGACCGACCTGGACCGGACCGAACCGGACCATTTCGGTTCGATCCTTGATCCAGCGTTTTGGACAAATTCGGTTTCGGTCTGGTCCGGTCTTTGTCGGTCCGGTCCGGTTTCCAGACCGTGATGGTATGTAAGTTTATGCAAGTGAGTTTATTTTACATGAGTTGGTGTCATTAAATGATATCTGGAGTGATTATGGTATACTATGCGCCGTAAGTTTGTTTCATACTTGATCGAAAATATTAGTCGTGTTTCAGAGTTGGCGAAAGAGAGAACGTGCAGAACCTTCATAATTTCATGGCCCAAAATTAATGTTGTGAAATTTTTAGTAGGATATATTAACAAAAAATATATGTATTTAGACCGTATTTCATATTTTTTTTGTTTGACGCGCAGCGCGTAAAACCATAAATCGTCACATTTCTTTTCCATTATTTTATTGTTTTCTCATCTACTATCCCAATTATATAAATCACCTAAAGATAATATGGCGCTCTCCACGTTATCTTTGCGCGCCACTATTAATAAAAGGAGACCATTTGTTGGTTGACACATAGATTTGGCGCTTTAGCAAGTGGTCCGCGTGCCGAATTTCTTTTATTTAATTACATGTGTCGTATTGTAATTGGCTTAAATGGGTGAGGCGCTCCATACAAGAGTGTCGCACGTCAAAATGGAAAAAAAACGTAACGGGATATAATTTGGGTTGGAAAATGGTAAACAACGGGTGCATACTGTCCATATTTGTAATTTTTTTTAATTTATATTTGATGTATAAAATTATAAGTGGTTGCTAAATATTTATGTAAGCATGAGTAAAATTAGAGATGAGCAAAAGAACAAGAGAATTGGATTGGAATCGAGAACCGGACCGGAACCGATAAGAACCAAACCGGAAACATACCTGGTGGTTTCGGTTATGGTTCTTGAGTTTAAGATTTTTCGGTTCTTGGGTCGGTTCGGTTTGGGTCCACCGATTCATGGTTAATACGCAATAATTATAAAAACATGTAATTTTCTTTACTTCACATACTCAAAACATTTCATGGTATGCATTTGTTTCTGAAACCTTGAGCAAGTCAATGACACTTCTTGTTGGATCTAACAACACTGCAACTCAGTTTCGGTCCAGTTCCCTTATTCTTTTGCTCTTCCTTACTAAAGACGATGTGATTGTAAAACATATGGAAGAACAAGTAGAGAAACTAACCGGAATAGATAAAGGAAAACAAATGGTGGAACCATAAATGGTTTTGGTTATTTGGTTGGACAAAGTTTGAAGTTATATTATTTTAATTTTTTGATTGTTTTGTGTCATTGTTTTGTTAAACATTTGAAAAAAAAGTCCTCGAAATAGTAGCCCTAAAGCATTATTTAAAGTACTACATGTAATTCCTTTTAGAGGAAGATACATATCTTTTCTTGTTTTAAGACTATATAAATTAGGAAACAAATCCTAATAACTTATTAAAAATAACAAAAATGAGAAATAAAAAAGATAAATACCAAAGACTTTATCTAAGCAATCCCAACATCACAAACCCATCACTATCATCACTGACCTCAAATTCTATATGATTATCACCCTCATCTTCTGTATCATCATCACTATCAATTTATGTGTCTACCTCTTTTTCTACTTCACCTAATTTGGCCTTGTGAGACTCAGCTTCTACTCTATTATCCTTAGCATATTGTCTAAGTATATCATCAAGATCTTCAAAGGGATCAAAATAATATGCTTCATTACCATTAGCTTCTACCTCTTGTTCCTTACCCTTGCTACCACTACAACCAATATCATCTCTACAATCTTCTCTATCTATCCAAGGTATCTCACATGGCCTTAACAAAGGTAGATTACCCAAATAAATTACACCTGGCCTAGAATTGAATGGGCCTTCAATGGGTATAAGTCTTTTCCTTTCTCTTTCTTCATACTTCAATTGTATGGCTTCACTTATAGTCAAATGTTTGCTACTTGAGGGAGTTTGTAAATAGAGTTTAGTAAAACCTTCATTGTTAGTTGGTGATGGTGGCATATTGTCATCAAGTTCATCTGCTATGACTCAATCTCTAGGTCCATTATAATATGTGTCTAAGCTTGTGGTATCATGTTCAATGTATAGATTAATCATCTTACTTCTAGTCACATGTATCACTATCTCCTTAACCTCTTTATCACTACCCAATGCAACAAGACAATAATCTAGGTTTATACCAGGTATCATAAAATGATAGAACCTCACTTCTGTTGCACTATATTATAGTTCTTTCACAATGTCATTAATTGTATAGACTGAATAACCATTGATATCCAGCAAATCAACAAAAGATATATTACCTAAAATGTATTCCCTCCCAACCTTAGGATTAAAAGAACCACCATAATGGACCTTCATTGAAAACAAATCTTTATATATATCTGCAAGTAAAGACACTTCACATTGTCAAGATTTTTAACAATTAAATACTAACACTTGACTTTTACATAAAAATAACCATATTCTTACCATAAACAATTATTGGATCAAAGTCATCTTCCTCACGAACTAATTGTAGCATTTCATTTACCATTTTCAAACAACTAACAATTTGAGATTATGGATTTGCATGTGTTTAGGATTGGACTGGGTAAAGTACGAGAGAGAGTGTGAAAATGGTAAGTATAAGGACAAGAGTTGAAGTGCATTAAATGTTTTAGGTGAGGAGCCAAAAGACTAAAATGCCCTCATGTTTTTTGCACATGACGGCTATTGATGGCATTAGCAAATGGCTAGTTGACGAAATGACCAAACTTGCAAGAATCGATAACCATAAGGACGCATGTTGTACTTACTTTGAAAACGAGATGAAAGATGATACCGTGTGTAAACCATAAGGACGAAGTTTGAAATCTACTCTACAAAGTAAAAATGGCTAGTCTGTTTATTCTTTTACTTTTGACTATAAGGATGTGGTCAAGGACACTCAAGAATCAAAGTAACACAATATATATGATTATGATAAACCCATGAAGAAAAAAATATTGAAGATGATATCTTTTTTAAGAAAGGGTTAAAGCCGTACAATACCAACGAACTTTTACAAATTTATCGATTTGGTACGTGAACTATTTTAATTATCTATTATGTAACATACTTTCATTTTTGTGTCGATTTGCCCTTGTTTTAAACTGGTACCGGATAAACTTGAAACCGGTAAACGTCCTAAGTGTAATATTAAAGAGCGTAAATAAAATAGAAATTTAGTGGAATATAATACCTATCTTCTATACCACTTGTTCCTTTTCCAATTCATTTCAAACCCTAACCCGATCTAATTCCCCCATAATCACCTAACAACCCTAGCCCTAATTTTTACCACTTCCAAGGTCTTCAATAAGCTTAGTTTGAGTTATTTCTTCTAGGAGTACTTCAGTATCAGCAGTATTCTTCTCCTGAGTCTCTATATCCTCCTGAAACCATGAAGTTCCTTCATCCTGTACCAAAGAAATAGTAGGATCTATATCAATCTGGGCTATCTTCCTCTCCTATTTGGAAGGATCCTCTACAGCATCTTTATCATCTGAGAGAACAATCCTAGCCCTTCTCTTTGCTTTGCCAAACCTGACTTGCTTCTCTAATTTCTTCACTTTCAAGACCAACTTTGTAAGAGCAATATTATAAGTCTTTTTAGTCTGCTATAAATCCTTCTCCACAGCTGCAACCCTGTCTGTCAATTTAGTAACCAATTCCATCAATTCATCATGTTTCAGTCTGCCCTCATCACTTTCAGGGGTGTGACCTCTTGGGAGAGGTGAATCATGGGGCATGGTAGCAGTCTCCTCTACCTCATTTGTAAGTTGGATAGATGGTGGTGTGGTTGGAGTACTGGATGTTGTGTGATAGGATGACAAGGATGGTGAAGATGTTATTCTTGAGGGAGAGGTAATTGAAATATGAGAGAGTTTTTAATAAGTCGCCATTTGATGAATAAAAAGTTGATTAAGGATCTGGGATTTGGTCGTGGGAGAGAGTGTAAGGTTTTAGTAGAGGTAATTGAAATATGAGAGAGTTTTTAAGGATTGTAATTGGACTGACTAAAAAGATTTGAACTTATCTTGAAGAAATCTGTTAATAATAAGATATCACTAACAAGAGACAATGATCTGGAGGTCAGAGAGGATTAAACAAATAAGTTGCCATTGTATTATTTAGTGAGAGAAAGGAAAGATGTGTGTTTTCTAGAGAGAGAAACACACACACCTTATTATAAGTAAAATGAATCCTCACCCCTCCATGGAAGTATGGAGGGGGTATTTATCGTCCTAATGACATATAACTATCGTAACTAGTCATTATTAGTCCCTATGTGTCACACTATAAATGAACTAATGTAATTCCGGATATGTCACCATATTTTAAGGCTAACAATCTTCCCCCAATATGTGGACATATGGAATTACTTACAATGTTCCTATCAGGTACAAATACAACACAAATAAAGTCTTCCAAAGCACTTCCAAAGCTGAAGATGTCTTCTGAGTTCTCTTGGTCTTGAAACTTGTACTCCAGCTTGGATCTTCAGTGTCTTTACTTGTACAGGAACCATTGTAGTATGCATGAGTTGGATTAACTTCCCCCTAATTCATGCAGCATGTCTTGAAAAGCTTTCTTCATAGACTCTTTTTTGGCGAAGTTTCTGAATCAGCTTCCCCCCAAACCAACATCCCTATCTTAAGCAGATTCTGAAACTTTGATGTAGCTTGAACAATCTTCTACTTGTCATTGACGTGCACAGCGGAATTTTGTAGAAGTCAAACCACACCAACGACCACTGCTTCTTGTCATTAGGGCTTGGTGAATATTCGTTCGGGGGTACATGCGAGAAATCAGCAACAATTCTTCTCACGTATGCAGAATACTTCATAAACCATACTAAGTAAAGTAGTATACACTACTTCCCCCTGGAAGTTGACATGGTAACATCAAAGTCAACTAAGTCCCGGATGTACACATTTTCCCCCATGATGGTTTTGAACTCTCGGAAGCATCATTGTTGTGTACGCACATATACTCGAGAAGTTCTTGTCTTTAGCACAAATCTTGAGATCCAAACAAAGCATTACCCTCTTGTCTTCAGAAACCGTAGAGGAGATGAAGCAAGAATCAAGAAAACTTGGTATAATCAAGGTCTTGTATATGAATGTCGTTGAAGAACTTTGAGAATTTTGCTTAGACTGTGAAGTACCATTGTCTTGGAATAGCACAATAATATCCCGTGAGAATTGCTGATTACATCTCAACCTTTAAACTCTCTGGCTAACTTACCAACCTCGTATTCTGTCGGCTATTGTTGTGATCACTTGGTGAAGTAAACCCGATATACCAAACTTGAAAATGAAGTAAAATCCCCTAAATTTGTTACTTAAGCTTGCACTGTTGTTGATTGAAGAACGATGCAAGATTAAATCTAAAGTACTCTATACCCACCATCAAAAGTATAAGAAGTACAACACCTCTTGAAATTATCCACATCGTCTTCTGCGTGTGACACTGAGTACTACAATGTAACTCCTTTAAGTGATAGCTATAACCCGTGAGCACTACAATGTAACTCCTTACATCAAGAAATAACTAGATAATCCAAGTCTAAATCATAAACCGTATACGTTCAAGCAAGTCATCAATCGATAGATTGGGTGTTGAGAATCATTTAGCCAATCTAGGATTAGTTTTACAGATAACTTATATACGCAGCGGAATAATAAAGAACAATAAGTTATCAAACAAGGTTTTACTATTATAAATTTACTGCCCCAAGATTAAATGATTCTTGGGGCTAAACTAACTAATACATAAACTAACTAACTATTAGACTCTCATTGGAGAGATCTAACTATCATGGATGATATAAACCTTACGCCTATGAACCTTTATATAGAGGGTTTACAAGAAAACCTAGCTTACATAGGAAGCTAACTTAATTTATCACATTAAGTCCTTGTTGTTTCATCTTTCTTCATTTATGCATATGTAGTTTTGTAATCATCAAATCTGAGATCCCAACAATCTTCCCCTATTTGATATTACAAAACAATCTTCATGAATGAAACAATCTTCAAAGCTTCCCCTTGACTTAAGATCTTCTTGAACATGCCACCACACATAATAAGCTGCAAATCATATCTCTGTAGTCTTCTTCCCCTTTTTGTAATCATCTAATAGGGGTCTTCTAAAGATATGCAACTTGGAAACACTTCCCCTCAAGTGGTGCATGTAGATGGTTAAACATTTAATCAATAAGCTTCCCCTGAAACCAATATGTTTACCATCTCTTGAATCTCGAACTCTGTAGGCTCTATGTAGTGATCACTGATAAAGAAAACCAAAGTATAACAAATTTTGATGAAAAAAGTAAATCTCCCAAACGTGTGACTTTTATTCTTGCACTAACCACGTGACGTCGAACTACGTACTACAAGTGAAAAGTATAAGTAACGCCACCTCTTAACAAAATCCCTCATTTTATCCTTCGCTCATCAAATAGAGTTTGCACAAAACCTGCTGCTATAAGGATTGAATACAAGCTGCGTTTAAGTGCAATCAAACACAAACTAGACAACGAACCAATCAAACCTTCTGCTGCTTCTGTCGTTAATAGGCCAAACAGAAAACTCAATATCTGCTTTCATCATCACTGAACCTGTTGAATCCATGAATAACTGAACAACAACCCTATCATTAGGCTTTCTTCACACATACAGCACCCAATGAAAGTGTGTCCACATCTAGTATATCAACCTGCATCTTGGCCTGCTTTAAATTAGGGTTTTCAGACCAAACCTTGATCATTGTTCATTCACAACAACATATCATACAACGGATCAAGAATATTAGCAACTTTGAAACCCTAAAAATCTAGGGTTCTTAAATAATTAATTCAATAATTGAAACCCTTTAAACCTTCTTGTCACATATCCTGGTTAAATCAAAAACATACTAGAAAAACCCTAAACCATTAGGGTATACATCAGCAATCACGAATACTAGACAACCTGCTTCTGTTTATTTTTTAATCACATATGCTGCTGCATGGAACCTGCTATTTCGAACAAGAATGAATCATAAATATCATCATAACCATGTCACAGATCGGATCATCAATTCAGAAGCCTTCTTGTGTTTTTGCTGATGCTGCCTTGAAACGAATTAGGGTTTACATAAAAAACCCTAATTGCCAAACACACCTTTTTATTAAAAATTAGAAGAAAAAATTATACATGAAAAACCTTGTATCCTAGATATCAAGAGAAACCGGCTCTGATACCACATGTTGAGAATCATTTAACCCATCTAGGATTAGTTTTACAGATAACCTATATACGCAGCGGAATAATAAAGAACAATAAGTTATCAAACAAGGTTTTACTATTATAAATTTACTGCCCCAAGATCAATGATTCTTAGGCTAACAACTAATACATAAACTAACTAACTCTTAGACTCTCAATTGAGAATCTCACTATGAGGATGAATAAAAACCATAGCCTATGACCCTTATATATAGAGGTTTACAAGAAAACCTAGCTTATCATAAGAAGCTAACTAATGAATCACTAAGTCCTTGTTGTTTCATCTTTCTTCATTTATGCATATGTAGTTTTGTAATCATCAAATCTGAGATCCCAACATTGGGTTTGAAGAAAAGGGGTAAAAAGTATAAGGAAGTCTCGATAATGAAATAAGTAGACGCCTTCATGAAACCCACTTCAATCTCATGGATACCAAATCAACTACGTGATCACATGTCATCTTAATCTGAATCTTTAGCCGTTTTGACGTTTTAGTGAATCTTATTCGGATCATTTGTAGTGTTATGTATCGTGTTTGTTGTGTTGTTGTTCGTGAATGTCATTAAACTAAGACAAATGGTATTTTTAATTGTCGTTAACGTATCCACATTTGTCTAATCAAACTTGTCTTGATAGCATTTTATACCCGGCTTAATCTATAAATATACTTGGCTCAATTATAACAACCTAAGTCACAATACTCGGCGCATGCTTTCATTGACTCAGCCCAATATTAAAAGGAAAAAAAACCATTGCTTCCTGCCATAAAACCCATAGCCAGCCCACACCCAAAACTATAACCCAGTCCAACATAATGACTTTGGGATATAAAGTAGACAATCCCTAATTATCAGTCACACTAACCCTAAATTCACAAAATGAAACGCAGTCATCAGTTTCATCTATCCCAAAAAATATAGATCTAACTCTAACGTTATAACTCCCAATCAACAACGACATCTATTTAGTTTTCTTTAACCTTCCATAGTTAAAAACAAAACACCCTTTATTGCTTGAATCGATAAAGACCGCAGAAGACTCGAGGCATTCGAGATCCTTTGGAGGGTCTAAGGTACGGCTCGTCATGTGTTTTTATCATGTAATGTCCAACGAATAAAATTCTTTCTTTAAATTCGGATAGCAAAGAAGAGAGTTATTTCATTTCACAGATCGATGATGGTTATTCATTTTGAATGTTTGATCTTTAAGAGGTCATCATTAAATCAAAAAGGATACTGAGATCATTAAGTGTATTTAGCATTTGTTTTTTAGTCTTGTTAATGAAGTTGGATGAAAAAAGATTTTAGTTGGGTTTGAAATGGAAGATGATGATAGTTTAATTGTGATGGTATGAGTAGGTTTATCTTAGAGTCAGATCTATTCTTCATGTGCTACTGTTGACCTCGACTAGTTTGAGTTGACCCGGGTCAACTCGGTAATTACCGAGTTGACTCGGTTGAGTTGTGGTTCCATTTTAGATCGGTTCGTTCTTGATATCAACTAGTTCGGGTCCCAAAGGAATCAACTAGTTCGGTGAACAACTAGTTCGGTGAACAACTAGTTCGGTTCCTCTTTGAAGCAACTAGTTCGGTTCCCAAATGTTTGACTAGATCGGTTCCCCCTTAAAAATGACTAGATTGGTGCTTGTAGTAAAATACTAGATCGGTTCGCATAAGCTTGTGACTAGATCGGTTTGTTAACTCGTTCGGTTCCACAAGACACCAAAACGTATTGTCGTCCTTTTTGCAAGAAAAATGGATATGTGTTCCCCTTGATGTTCAAACCGTGTGGACCACTAACAAAATGATGAACCTAGAATCAGCTAGAAAAAATTCGAAAATAAGCTGTCAAAAATGACCAAACCAGATCTAGATTTTTGATAAGTAAGCCACGAAATGATGTTAAAACTACCAAGTAATGATGCAAGGGATAGTTCTAAGCTCGAAAGTACAAGTCTTTAACACCTTTAACCACAAACAAAGATCAAATCTTGTTTTTTCTTGCTATCTTTTTCGAACAAAAAAAAAGACAAGAAACAACACCACGAATACATTACACCCCCGGTTAGCTCTGATACCAATTGTTGTTAATAAGAAAACACTAGCTAACAAAGATGATCCGGAGGTCGGGGAGGATTGAACAAATGTTTAACCATATTATTTAGTGAGAGAAAGGAAAGATGTGTGTTTTCTAGAGAGAGAAACACACACCCCTTATTACAAGTAAAATGAATCCTCACCCCTCCATGGAAGTATGGAGGGGGTATTTATAGTCCTAGTGACACATAACTATTGTAACTTGTCATTATTAGTCCCTACGTGTCACGCTATAAATGAACTAATGTAATTCCAGATATGTCACCATATTTTAAGGCTAACAATGAATGATAATTATGTTATGAACATGTAAGATAAATAATAAGTTAATAATTGTTATTTGATGCATGTTATATTGTTTATGTTGTTTGTAATAATGATTGATTATGTATGAATAATAAATATGTTGTGAACATATAGACAAACAATATATTTGATTAATGTAATTGATGCGTTTTAATTAATGAGATTATATGTTTAAAATGCATGATTGACATGAACTGCAAGTTTGCATGATAAAATGTGATTTTAGTCAAAACTTGTTTCGTAGTAGAAATATACGATTTTGTACTATGATAATGGTATGTATTATTGTTTAAATGGTTTAGATGTATTATGTATTGGTCTTTGTGAATAGATGAAATATTTGATATTGTCATAAGACGTAACTAGAGTTGAAATAAGGGTTAAGTCTATAGAATACAAACAAACTTACCAAAATTTTCCGCGTTAGTAACAAACTTATTTTATAACCAATTTAGGTATTGAAACTTTTAAATTCATGACAATATAAGAAATACGATGACTTGCTACCGGTTTAGCAGGTAAATTTAATTAACACATCATATATATTTAAAAATTTTGGTTACGTGGATTTTTGTTTCTTTTAGCAAAGCTTATGTGGATTTCATATTTAGCCACATTTAGTTTTGACTAACACAAACACACAAACACCTCATCCTATCCCCTGCACATGCAAATCCACAACCTCTCCCCGCCATCGGTCGTCAGAAACCACCCCATAGTCGTTAACTGGAAACCACTACCACAACAACCTGTCAGATCTGTCAAGCTAGACACCACCTCTAGCCACCATCTTTACCCGTCGGATCTGTCATTTTCATGAATGGTTAATGACTGAATTTTGCCTTTTACGATAAAACTTTTCTTGTCCGGTCAAGCCTTTATCAAAAGTAAATTATCACTGACATGGTGTCTTTAAATTATGCTTTAAAGCCTTGTGGTGCCTAAATGCTTAAA
>BQNB010172250.1:0-13484 GCA_026074375.1 Tanacetum coccineum
CTCTTGTAGTTTTTGCTTTATCCGTACCTGCACATACAAAACACAAAAACAAATATATCTTTGCCATTTTTTTTTATGTTTTTGGTCTTTATTGGGTTTATTTTGATATAAAATGGATATGTGTTTTCGCACATATCAATCCTCAAAATCATTTGTTGGATAACATTGAGCACCAAAAAACATAAAGATACTTGAGTTCTGGTTTGGGATCTCTAAGTAGTTCATATGAAGTCTTATTGTAACGAGTATGGATATGGGAGCGGTTTTGAGTATAACATGCAGTAGCTACAGCTTCAGCCCATAGAAATAGTAGATATTTGGAGAAAATAAGCATGGTCCTTGCAGCCTCTACCAATGTGCGGTTACACCTTTCAACAACACTATTTTGTTGTGGAGTACGTGCAGTGGATGTATTACGAGTAATTCCAACATCTTTTGTATAATTTCGTAGAGTCTGATTGAGAAACTCGGTGCCATTGTCGGTACGAAGATATCTTATTGTAACATTAAGACTAACTTGAGCTTGCTTTAAAATTTTAATGATAATTTTTGGAGCTTCATCTTTAGATCTCAAAAACTTCACCTAAGTAAAACAAGAATAATCATCAATGATGACAAGAATATATCTTTTCTTGTTTATACTATCTACCCACATCGGTCCACATAAATCCATATGCAGCATTAGAAGTTTCGCATTTGTACTTGCTTCCGGATTGTGTGGATGAGATTTCTTCTTTCTTTTCCTATTTGACATGTTGAACACAAATGATCTTTAGTATACTTCAACTTTGGTAGCCCTTTAACAAGACCTTGTTTAGCAAGCTTATTGATGGTACCAAAGTTTAAGTGAGAGAGGCGACGGTGCCATAACCAAGATTTCGTCTTTGAGGCTTTGGAGAGTAGACAAATTGGAGAAGACTTCATCATATCCGCCATTGAAATTGTATAAAGATTAGAACCACGAGAACCTGATAGTAGATCAACACCTTCCAAGTTTCGTACAAACAAGTGTGTTTTCTGAAAGCTACTTCGAGATCCGAATCACAAAATTGCCCAACAAAGAATAGATTATGACCAAGTCCTTCAACGTAGTAAACACGTAAAATAAGAATATTTCCCATTTGTAGATCTCCATATCCCATTATAGCTGCAAAATGATCGTTGTCGAATCGGATCGTTCCGATAAATTTGGAAACAAAATGGATGAGCTTATCACGTCCAGTCATATGTTTGGAACACCCAGAATCTAAATACCAAAGAACAATTTCTATAATTTGCACAAAAAGAAAGAAGAAAAACATATTTACAAAAGGGTGGATCCCCAACTTTTGATTGGGTTATGGGTTGTTAGTGAATCTAAGTGACTCCTAGATTGTCGAACTTCTAAGGTGGAAGCTCTTCATCCCGAATAATTCCCTCAAATCCAAAATCATGTAAATTAAATGGATGACATTAGTATTCAAATCATGGATTTTAAGAGAGATGATCCCGGACATTGACATATCTAAGACTTATTAGGACACTGTACATCAGCGGAATACTATGGTTGTTAGGATATTCTAGAGGAACAACTAATGGCAAGACGTGGTCATTTAACAGAAAAGAGGGAACTGTTTTCCACCAAGTTAAATGTCAATACCAATTGGGAATCCCATTTAAACCAACAGTTTTAAAGATCCGTCATGTTGGTTTCCATTCACTTTTAACTTTTTGTTTTGCAGATTTAGCCACTTTACATTTTTGCATTTTCTTAAGATATTGAACAACACAAGCATCATGATTTGCAGAAAACAAACATTTTATTCAAGGTAACAAATAGTATCAGATTCTTTGACAAAGCAACATTCTTAACATTCGCATTACAATCTGAAACATGATTGTTCTTACTAGCACTAGACTTACACTTCCTATGGTGGGCTTCTACTTTATTCTTCATGCTTCTACTTGATGGTTGCGGAATCCTATCATTCTTTGTATTGCTTCCAGGCTTTGATCCGCTAGTATTAGTAGAGCTTACTCTTCATGTAGAAGGCAACATAGTGTTGTCAGTCTTTCGAGTGTTTTGCTTTACTGCATGCTCATTTGTGATTGTCTTAATTGTTTGTTTCATTCTAGATGCAACTATGTAAGGCTTATTGTTCTTTCTATGGCTTGTAGCAGGAGACTTGATGACATCAAATAACGTCACTTTAATAAATGCGTATATAATCCCATCTATTATGTGCCCCCATTTTATAGTAATATTCATGATTGGTACTTAATTGCTTTAAAGTTGATAAATGCAGTAATTCATGAGTGTTTTGTGAAGACAAGCTAAAAGGCGCACAATTTGGAGCTAAAACGTAACATTGAAGATTTTATAGAAAATTCACAGCAATCGCCGATCCAACTAAAGGATACGGTGTATCAGCACCAAGACTTTCCAAGAAAACGCTTTGACATTCCCAATACTGCGTATCCTATGCTGTTTACATAACGCCGTGTCCATGCAGAGAAACTAATTCGAAGATACAGTAAATCGATAAAGAAAAAAGTAAATTGGGAATGATATCAAAATTTAATAGTTAACGCACGCGCACTCCAAGGATCCCACATATGCCGTATCAACCTATCTGGATACGGCGGTATCGAGTAGATTTTTCAGCAATATAAATAAAAGACCTCAAAAAGAGTTTTCTGTGTGCCATATCAAATTCTTTATACCATACTCACCAAGACGAATTTTAGAAGAGAAGATCAGCCATAAAGGTCAAGCATTGATCACGAATCCATAGAAGACATCGTGTATATTTACTCTCTTATTATTTAATTTTAATTGTTTGATTACGCATGTATAATTTACAATTGTTGTGGGGCTAATACCTCGGGTATTAGCCATCTTTAAGAAAGTTCAATGTTGGTTTTGTTTTAAAATCGATTTCTTAATTTATCGTTGATTGTTTAATTATGTTTATCACCTCATACTTGTTTATGTGTTTGAATATGCGACCTATCATTCAACTAGATCTAGTGATACAGACCAAGTAATCTAGATACCAGGATAGCTCTCCATATCATGTTTCATATTACTGGACTAATAGGATCACACAATACACTTTCTGACCTTTGTCTTTTGATTATGAGCTAAGTTGGACCGTAGGTGACCCGTTTATGTTTCAGCAATCATGCTCTTAATTAAATGATAAAGATTGGAATAGTGGACTACCAGTATATAAAACACTGTCAAATAATAAGTGGGTAAAGTCCCGTTGGGCTAGAGTTTTAACAAGATCACCCACTACTTTAATCTCTAAGATAATTATAATTAACTAAAGGATGCTATGCGAAGCTTTAATTGTGTCTAGTCTTAGATGAGTCCGCCACGGTCTTAAGAATGATATCCGCTTCGAGATATGTAAATCTTGCACTAAACACAAACAAACAGCATTAAACCGGATTTAATATGGCTAATACAGTTTTCTATCATTTGGCTTATACCACTTTTCTATCTTCTAATCTTTATCTTTTTTGTTTATTGTGTATTAAATTGATATTTGTCATCACTAAACCTGTGCCAGTCTCTCAGGCTGAACCCCCAATTTTTATTAGAACAACGTACATAGCATAAGTTTAACCAGTAAATAGACTAATTAAAATACTGATAGAATATAGGATTAATTTTCCACTCTTAGTGTTCGACACCCTACTTACCGCGAAACTCCATCTTGACTGGGTACACTGCTCGTTAAAGTGTTGTTTTAGGTTTGTCGGCTAAATATAAATGTAAAACTTGATAATCAAATAATTGACCTACACGATACACATCAGTTTTGCCGCCGTTCCAGGAGGAGTGAGATAATTAAACCTTATTCTATCATATTTCTAACGCATTAATGAATTTAGTTTAGTGTAATCAATTATTTTAATTCTGTTGTATTTATTCGCATTGTGTGTTCAATTGTTTTATTTAAATTCCCGCATTTAATTGTTTTAAATATATTATTTTTTTCGACTGTCACCTGTATGCCGTAGTGCAACAGTTGTGAATACGACGTATCAAACTTTCTGATCAGGACATCGTATTGAGTTTTACTGTCTAAATGGCGTATATGTTCTCCGACAATACGGCGTATTCAGTAAGCTCTATACGGCGTACTGGTATTCAACAGAACCATACGGCGTATTCAAATTAATTGAATACAGCGTATTTCGTCATTTGATACAACAACAGTAGTAATCTTGCTTTTGATTTCCTGTTTATTGTTACACTTTCCCTAGGGCACATCTACTGATTATTTTGCGCTTTTTGCCAGTAAACCGTTGACAAAGAAACCCACATGGCGGAACCAAACAACTACATCACCGCTACCCGAAAGAATTTCATCTCTAATGACAATGAGGAAGAATGGGTCGAGAAATGCATCGTCGAAATACAAGGGACATTCTTAGAAAAGATACGTAATGATGCTTTTAATGGAAACGAAGGGGAAAACGCATACGAACACATCAATAAATTTCTCGATGTTGTTAGGCCAATCAAAATTAACGGGTTAACTCAAGACCGATTTAGGCTTAATATTTTCCTCGTTTCACTGACAGGAGCTGCATATGAATGTTTTACCAAGGAGCGTATGGGCTCAATCGCTACTTGGGATAACATGGTCGAAAAGTTCATTAATAAAATTCACCATCTTTCTGACTCAAGAAGAAGAAGAGATTCGATAAGGAAGACCCAAATGACACAAACAAGTTCCCGAAATCTTCAAGATAGAAGGAAACTTGTTTGACTTTGAAACACCCTTGTGCGAGGCATTCAACGAATTCAATTTCCTTCTGAAAATTAACATTGATCTATTCACTTATGATAGCTAAGTACCTCACAATTATGATGAATAGAACAAAGAGGGTACTAGAAGAACAGTGGGTCAATAAGGGGGTACCATACAACTATGTGATCACAAAATGTGAACCATACTGCTAAAGAATGGGAAAAACTAAGTGGGCACATACACTCTGGCATGTTGAATGTGGAGGGGGAATATTTTTCCTGTAATGTGGGGAACTGCCGGGAATGGTTCGAGTTGGAAGCATGACCTATTTCCAGGATCACAGGTGGTACGATGAACTTGCTGATGGGAAACTGAAGGATGAAACCTTAGCACTTAAGTCTAAAATAGAAGGATCATGGGGAGATGCGACTCCAGGAGTGAATAAAATCTGCAGATGGGTTAAAGAAGCTGTTTTGGAAAACTTCCACGAGCTAGAATATGAAGTCCTAAGTAAAAATACAAAATGCTGGTGAAAGTGAAACGCTCACGAAATCGCTCCCATTTACCGGATGGAAAATTTTCAAACGGGACCATATGCGAATAGTAAAACTGAATGTGTCAGTGAATCCTTTTCTTGACACCAACCGTTAAATTTGGAAGGGATTAAAATCAAGCACCGTCGGTTGTACTCAAAAAAATCAAGGCATGAAAAATAAACTATTAAAAGTATAAAGTAAACTTCATTAGGCTGTGTTTGGCAACAAGCATTTTAAAGCATTTAGGAGCGACAAGCGATAAGCGGTAAGCATTTTAGATGAAAAGCTTGTTTGACAACACTTCAACAAGCATTTGAATATTGTTTAACCACTCCAATCTCAAATGCTTCTTGAAAAAGCATTTCAGAACTGCTCTAAGCAGTTTGTCATAAAATTACATTTATACCCTCAAATATAAAATTTATAATTTCTTTAATCAGATTATATGTATTTTTTCGTAATTTTACACTTTCTAATTACAGCTTACAGCTACGTTATCAAGCACTTTTTCAAACAAATAGCTATTGCTTACTGCTCCTGCTTACTGCTCCCGCTACTGCAACTGCTGCTGCTTACTGCTACTTCTTACTGCTACTGCTACGTGTCGCCAAACATAATGTTTTAATAAGTTATTAGGTAAAAGTGTAACACCCCAAAACCGGCTTTTAAGTATTTATTTACGATAATGCCATAGGATAAGTTTGACTACAACTTTTATAAGTTTGAAGACGTTACGTGATTGGTTAGTCAAACCCGATAGTCAAACTATAAGTATAAATAATATGTAAGAGGGTTTAGAAAGTTAATGTGTCACATTTATAAAAGATTACGACTTAAGGGACTAAAGTTGTTAAGTGGAAATAATCTATATAAGTTAGTGTGGCCAATCTATAAAGAATAGTACTTAAGGGACCTATTGTGCCATATGATCAAAGTAGTGACTTATTTAACTATGAAGAATTCCTTGGACATTCCAAAACATTATAATATTATCACTAGGGTGTTGTGGGTGTCGGTTTGGAAGGGAGAAAAAGAGGGAAGAACACAAGACTAGTAGATGATCAACCATGAAGGTGAATTGAGGTCCCAATTAATGAATTAGCCCTAGTAATGATGTCATACAAGTAAGTAATCCTCTAATTGTAAGTTAATTGATGAATTATTAAATTAGGGTTTATGTACCCAATTTGGGGGGTTTTGGGTAATTATGTTTTTAAAGCAAGAATCAAGGTGTTTTTGAATGTGTGTTATAGTAATTTAATGATTTAAGAGAAATTGAAGGTTTTCACCATATGATCAATATATGATCATATGATGTTAAGGATGTATGAAGGGTATGTTAATGAGTTATATAAACTTATATTATAATATCCCTTTCATGTGTTCAAGGTTATGATGACTATGGCTTAGGAAGGCATTGGAAGAATGATGAAGATTATTGTTAGACTTAACTTGGATTCAAGGTAAGTAATTAGACTATAACAAGATGTTGTATTGAGTTATCATGCTTGTATTGTATGTTATGTGTTTTATGATTTGTATTGATGAAAAGTATGGAAAGTCTAAAGATTAGATGATTTGGACTAAGTATAGAATAGGGCTAGTTAATTAGACTAGCTAGTTATGGGTTGCATAGTTGATATGCATTTGGAGGTATGAGGAGCTTAGGAGCTAATGTGTTCTTAGCAAAGGATATGATTAATCTAGTTGATTAATCTAGCAAGGTATGTTGAGTTGATGTGTTTATAAATGAATGATGAATTAAAAGTTATGATGCAAATGTGTTTAATGAGATATGATAGCTTGTTATGTCTTTTACTTACTAAGTGAAAGCTTATGGTTTAGATGTTTAATATTTTGTAGATTCAAGCGAAGAAGGTAATGCGCGGATTAAGGCATAGGTATGGAAGTACTTGTCAATATTAGACAAGTAGTTCAGGTAGATGCCGAGCTTGAGTCAAGGTTGAACCCCCAAAGTGTCTTAATGGTTTGTAAATGCTAAGGTCAAGTGTCAAGTCTTTTGGTTGGAGTTTTATATGTAAATGTATGTAAATGGGTCAAAACAAGGATGTAAATGGGTCAAAATGGGGCATTTGGTAAACCCCATAAAGTATACTTTTTGGGTCATTTAGACCACAAATGGTTATGATAATGATAAATTTTAATGAATTTTGGAGATTTTCATGTAATATCAAATTCAAGAAGTTAGTTTTTCATAATAAAGTGTCCAAGGTAAGTTTAGATGTGTGTCCAGGTACAAGGAGCCGCCCGGCTCATCCCAGCCACCCGGCTCATCCCAGCCGCCCGGCTCATCCCAGCCGCCCGGCTGGCTTTCCCAGCCGCCCGGCTGTAGGGTTCTGCAGCTTTGGGAAATTTGTTTTTGGTGTAAAATTCAAAGCGTAAAGAGTTAGAATGAGTTCTTTATATCGTTGGAAAGCTTATGGAGTCTACTTTGTGATAATGAAACCTTCAAGGGTCTATTTGTAATGTATTTTAAAAAGTATATTAAGGAATGACACAAGGTCATTCTCGGTTTTGCGTTTCCGCAAAGTTTTTTTATTTTTGGTCAAACTTTAAGTTTGATAAGGGGCGTTTCAGTCGGTACGAAAATATCTTATTGTGGCATTAAGACTGACTTGAGTTTGCTTTAAAAATTTGATAATAATCTCTGAAGCTTCATCTTTCGTTCTCAAAAACTTCACCCAAGTAAAACAAGAATAATCATCAATGATGACAAGAATATATCTTTTCTTGTTTATACTTTCTACCCGCATCAGTCCACACAAATCCATATGCATCATTTGAAGTTTCTCATTTGTACTTGGTTCAGGCTTATGTAGATAGGATTCCTTCTTGCCTTTCCTCATTTGACATGCCGAACACAGATGATCTTTAGTATAGTTATACTTGGGAAGCCCTTTGACGAGACCTTGTTTACCAAGCTAATTAATGGTACTGAAGTTTAAGTGAGAGAGATGACGATGCCCTAAACAAGATTTTGTCTTTGAAGCTTTGAAGAGTAGAAAAATTAGAGAAGACTTCATCCTATCCACCATTGATATTGTATAAAGATTAGAACCACGAGAACCCGATAGTAGATCAACACCTTCCAAGTTTTGTACAAAACAAGTGTGTTTTCTGAAAGCTACTTCGAGATTCGAATCACAAAATTGCCCAAAGAAGAATAGATTATAACTAAGTCCTTCAACGTAGTAAACACGTGAAATAAGAATATTCCCTAATTATAGATCTCCATATCCCATTATAGCTGCAAAATGATCATTGCTGAATCGGACTATTCAGATAAATTTGGAAACAAAATTGATGAGCTTATCACGGTGACTTGTCATGTGTTTGGAACACCTGGAGTCTAAATACCAAAGAACAATTTCTACAATCTGCACAAAAAGAAAGAAGGAAAACATATTTACAAAAGGGTGAATCCTTAACTTTTGATTGGTTCCAGGTTGTTAGTGAACCTAAGTGACTCCTAGATAGTCGAACTTCCAAGGTGGAAGCTCTTCATCCTAAATAATTCCCTCAAATCTAAAATCATGTAAATTAAATGGATGACATTCCGTATTTAACATGCATTTAGAGAGTGATCCCCGAGCATTGACATATATAAGACTTAGTTTAGGACACGGTACATCAACCGAGATTATTGTGGTTGTTAGGACATATCCAGGAGGAACAACTATGGCAGACGTGTCATTAGAAGAAGAAGAAGGGAGGGGGCACAGTTTTCCTACCAAGTTAAATGTCCTACTAATCCATTTAAGTCCTACAGTTTTAAAGATCCGTCCTGTTGGTTTCCATTCACTTTTAACTTTTTGTTTTGCAAATTTAGCCACTTTATGTTTTTGCATTTTCTTAAGATATTGAACAACACAAGCATCATGATTTGCAGAAAACAAATATTCATTACAAGATAATAAAATAGTATAAGAACTCTTTGACAAAGCAACATTTTTAACATTCGCATTACAATCTGAAACATGATTGTTCTTATTAGCACTAGACTTAAACTTCCTATGATAAGCTTCTACTTTATTCTTCATGCTTTTACTTGATGGTTACGGGATCATATCATTCTTTGTATTGCTCTTAGGCTTTGATATGCTAGTATTAGTAGAGCTTACTCTTCTTGTAGAAGGAAACATAATGTTGTTAGTCTTTCGAGTGTTTTGCTTTACTGCATGCTCTTTTGTGATTGTCTCAATTGTATGTTTTATTCTAGATGCATCTACGTAAGGCTTATTGTTCCTTTTATGGCTTGTAGCGGGAGCCCACTTTTCATTACTACTTTGAGTAAAAAGGCATGAGGCGCTAACATACACTAACAATTCTTGAATTCGCTCAGCGAACTTAGAGGCATGACCTATATGTTCATCTAAAGGTTTTAATGCTCTAGCTTATTCTAATAATTCATGTAGTGTTGCTATATGCTCCTTAGTGACTTTCAGATAATCGCGATGCACAACCCTATTGTTCTTAAAGTACGCATTGATTGGTTCAGACTCAATCTTAAGCAAACCTAGGGCAAGAACTTTTGGGTAATTTTCAATTATCTTGTTGGTAGTCAAGTGTGAAGTGACTGATTTTGATCAATCATTTTTCTCAACAACTTTAGGAATAACCTTTGATTTAAGAAGCGGAGTTACTGAATAAAGTTTAGTTCCTGAAGTTGAGGGTTTAGAAAGCTTAGTATTCACACTTGTACCATTATGATTCATTTGAGATTCAGAAAACTTTCCTTTTAACTGTGCTCTTAACTTGTTATTTTCAGAAATTTGATCATTAAGCTTTTGTTGTAAAGAGTCAGTTTGAAGTTTTGTTTTTGCCCGTGTCAGCTTGATTAAACCATACAACTTCTTTTATTCTAGCTTAATATGTTCTCTTCCTTAACTAAAGAAGAAACTTGAAAAGCTAGTGACACGTTCTCATCCTCTATTTTCTGAATCCTAGAATCAACAACAAGTAATTCACACTGAGTCTTTTGGCTCTTTTGAGCTAACTTATTGATTACGTGTAATTTGTCTTGCAATTGCACTTTTAGATCATTTATCTCAATAGATTGATTATTGATTGTTTTAACCAAAAACTGTTTATTTTTCATTTCATGATCATTAAGAATCATTTGTTCTTTGTGATTTTGAAAAGCAATATCAAGAGTAATGTTGTATTCCTCAAGTTTTGCAAAACGTTTTCTTAATTCACACAATGATTTGTTTGATTCTTGAAGATCTAAAATCATAATGTCTAGACTTTTACACTTTCCATAATTATCAACTTCATTCAATGAACGCAAGTAAGTGATATAATATCACTGGTGATATTTTCTTCTAAGAGTCGATCGTTGTTGATTAAAAGTTATTTCTTTTCAATTTCAAAATATTTCCTTTCCATAGAACATTGATCAACATCGTCTTCTATTTGTTCAAAACTGTCTTTCATTTCTTTGACCTCAGCAATAAATCCCTTTCCAAAATGTTTGAAAGTTTCTTTTAGGTTTTCAAAAAATGGTATGACATCTTTTCTAAAAGCACCTTTTATATCTGATTGTTCCCAGCTACCAATCTGATGAGCGAAGAGAGATAAAAAGGCTAGTTCTCCTCGTATGCATTCAATCTACTTACTGAGATAGTATCTTGTGCATTATTTAAATTTTTTAGAATTGACTGGTTGATGGAAGTTTTTTAGGAAAAACTTTGGGTTTTGAAACATTTTCAGGAGTACTTGGTATAGAGGACCAAAATAGTTGTTCTATTAACAATTGTGTTTGTGGAACAAAATACTCATAGAGTTTGTTTAGTTTGGAGTAATCATTCAGTTTAGTATTAACAACAGTTTGTTTTTCAAGCATTTTCAACCGACTCTCTTCAGAAGTGGAGAAAGATGAAGAAAGTAGAAGAAGAAGAGTAGATAAAAAAGACAGATGAAAGATGTATCAAGTTTCTTCAGCAAAGAAAGAGAAAGCAGAAGATATGTATTAGAAATCCACATATGAGAAGGAAAGAAAAGTAGTAAGAGAAAAGAAGAAAGCATGAGTTAGGAGAAAGAAGATTTTCCACGAGCGCGAAGATAAGAAAAAATCGCTCCAGTAGATGGAATGATTACAACCTCCACACCCCCTCCCAGAAGACGACTCCTACCGCATTCCCTACATACACTAAGAGATTATCACACACAGATACAGGATGATGTTTATTGATCAACGTCAGATTGAGCCAGATATGTATAGATAGAGGTTCGTTTTCGATTGAGCTTGAGAAAGATACAAAGAATTTTGATAACCAAGAGTTGTCTTATGCGTTTCATCATAAAAAATTTAGGGTTTGGTTAGCATATGCCTCCAAATCTGAGCAGATTGGACCAACTTAAAAACAATGTTTTCAAGTTCCTATTTGGGTCTTTGTCTAAATCCACAATTTCACTGATGTTCTTTTCATACTTTTCAGATGACTCTTGTTTGAGTGTTTCAAAATTCTTCTTTAGAAAAGCAATGTGATTATTTAAATTCTTCATTTCAGTTTTTTGAGAAAAAACTTGTTTTTCATATTCAGATACTTTTCCATTACGATCAGAAATGGCAGTGTATAATTCACGACTTAGATATGCTTCCTGTTCAGAATGACCATCTTTAACTGCATATTCAAAACTCTGATATCTGTTTTTGTTTCATTTCAAGCTCGCTGGTTAATGATTTATTCTTACTTTGTTTCTCTTGATTTACCTTGTTACATTTTTCTACTTGAGATTTCATCTATTCAATTATGAACTTGCTAAATTTGTGCTATTATCATACGTTTGCTTATGTGGCATTACTGGCTACCGGGTACACCGGTAAAAAAGAGTACGTGGATTTTTTTAAAAAAAAATAACTTAAAAAAAGGGTAGTTGGGTTACTTATGCTAATTCACACAATTATCAGTTTATCACAGACAAACTTCACACACACATCTCACACACATGAACCCTAATTTTACAAACCTAAAATTGACCTCGTAATTCGTTGATATTGATAGGGCTTTTTAAAGACCACGAAGAGATGAAGATGATGTTGGCTAATTATGGTGTAGCTAACGGCTATCAACTTTGGTACAAAAGGAATGATTATAAATCATTATTGGTTTTATGTGGTAGGTGTATCCTAGTGGTTATAGAGAGTTTGAGGTTAGGAAGCTAAATGCAGGCTTTGGTGTAAACTTGGAAACACACAAATGTACATGTAGATTGTGGGATTTGACTGGGTGGTTGATGGTATAAGCACTAGTCAAATTTATATATGTATAGTATAAATCCCGTGACAATTCTTCCCAATTACTTCTCAAACAAGAGAAATAAAAAGGTAAAATCTCACTTAAGAAAACACAATACGTATATTTTTAACCGGGAAGTATTTTTCTCCTCGGGTCGTATCCCAACGAAATCGTGGATTGAGATTCGGGAATGATTCGGATTCGAGTTAAGAATGTATAAAGGATTTTTGAACTTTGGATTACACTACGAATATAATAGCACAAACTAAAAACAATTAACTAGCACGAAATTTTAATACACGAAAATTAAAAAACGTGAGCTAAAACTGAAATTTAAAATCTAATGCACTACTTTCAACAAATTTTATACCTAAAAATCACAAATTTAAAAAGAAAATTTTAGGAAAAAGAATTAGAATTTTTTAACTATTTTTGAATTTTATATGATTTTCTAAAGAAAAATGAATTACTAAAAATAAACTTTTTCTAAAAATTATTACTAAAATTCTATTTTTATTTTTCAAAAATACTAGAATGAAAAAGAAAATTATTACAAAAAGAATTAGATTTTTCCAACTATTTTTCTATTTTCTATGATTTATTTAAGAAAAAGAAATTACCTAAAATCTATTTTAATTTCTAAAAATTACAAATTTAACTGGAAAAATAAAGAAAAATGGTTTTTAACTACTAAAAATGTGGAGAAATCAAATGATACAAAAATGCCCAAATTTTATAAACCAATTGAACCATAAATTTGCCAATTAAAACCTAAAACCTAATTTTATTAAAACTAATTTTGAAAATATTAAACCTATTTTATTTAACTAAAAAGACAGGGTAGAAATTGTAACTATAGAAAGTAAAGGGTAGGCGGGGTAACTAACTGCAATTTACACTACAATGAAAACAGATAACCTCTAACTATCTAAAAAGTA
>BQNB010172251.1:0-13484 GCA_026074375.1 Tanacetum coccineum
AACTTAGGAAAGTGAACAAATGACTCAAACTTCTTTAAAGCTAATAAGCTCATTAAGCAACACTAACCCTTAAGCTCTCTAGAACTTATATAACTACTTGTTAACTATCAATTTAAACCATAAGAACAACAACCTTAAGCTAGAATTCAAAATTTAAGAAACTAATTTACTTACCTACTGTTTTTGTTCTTTTTGAGTTTTTTAGTGACTTTTTAAAGCAAAATTAAGCTAACTAATTAAGCTGAAAATGGAAAATAAGCTAAGACTTAACTAAAGCTATATAAAGACTAAAATATATTTGAAATTAAGCCTATAAATCCTACATTTACTAGCTCAAATGAAGATCAAAAGATAGGCAGCACTAACTGATACTAGTGCTGCTGATGTAAATGGTATACCACAAAAACTCAAGTGCAGGCTTCCTTAGGGGTATAGCCTGCACAATACACTCTATTTATGTGTATACAACACAATTCAAACACACACAAAGTCCTAAACAGCTTAGATCATAACTTAATTTAGAGCTAAATAGAGTTAAATTAGAAGAAGCTCGCGCTTAGCGGTTAATGCTTAATAATGATACTGCTAATAAGTTGTGATAGCTATGTAGAAAATCCATGTAGGAAATGCTTAAATGCCCATTAAATGTCGATAGAAACTATGATAATGTAACTTTTTAAGCCCGGGTAACAATTAGGTATTTTCCTAATTTCACAAGATAATGATTTTAGTTTAGACTCCTTCAAAATGCATTCATGAGATCTCACTAGAGCAACGATATGGAAGGATTTCAGTTAGGACCATTTAAGTTATTCTGTCAACATTGAGAGTTCTTTGGGAAACATATTGGTCGAGAATAACAAGTCCAATAAATATATGAAAAGGTGTTTAGAGATCGTGACTTTACTAATCATGGACTTTGGCGTTGGCACTTGATAAGATTACACAAGATGTAATAGGTAATCATAGCCTGAGAACTTCTTGAACTATGAACAAACTATACATAGAGTGACCGTGTATATGAAAATTGCAAAATCGGTTTTAAGAACAGTTGTTAGCGCCTGCTCGGTGAAGTTCCAGTTCTTATAAATAACTGCAGACATTCCCATTGCTTATTCACCTGGAAATACGGTCATCTCAAGTACACCCCTGCATTGACTAGCTGTTAGCGCCTGATGTAATAGGTAACCAAGAACACACACTAAATCCTGATGTAATAGGTAACCAAGAACGCACACTAAATCCACCTCGACCCACAAGGTGCTTTTGCATGTTCTTTGTTGCCATCACTTTTTTATAAATGTTTTTAGTGTTTTAACCAAATTGGTGTTTTCAATTTTTTCTAATATTAATTAAAATGTTTGCTTTTTTGTGTTTCAAGATTGTTGCATTTGTGGGTTACGGATGGGGCCTATAAGAGGAAGCAAAAAGAAGAGGAAAATACATATTGAAAATATTTTTGTTTGTGGGTCATTTGAAGAGGGTTGTGCTGATTTGAGGTGCGGGTGTGGATGGGAGTAGGAAAAGGACGACGTGTTCAGCCGCAAGCCGCCTGTATGTTGGTCTCAGATGGGTGATCAGGTCAAAACACAAAAGGTACCAAATTGTTTACACAAAATTGACTCTTATTTTTTTGAATTTAACAATTTTTACAGTTTACACATATATAAACAGTGTTTGTTTAACCGCTATATTTGTTTTCAACAAATATAGTGTTTGCTAAGTTTATTAGAGGAATATGTTTTAGTGGTTTTGATGTGTGTTGAGGTTGTTTAGGATTTGCGTGTGAATAAGTATTTATATACTGCTTAAAAATACGCATTACAAGAAATGGTGTTTGGATTTGGTTATTTTGTAAAAAAGTATTGAGAAAAATATTATTTACCTTTTGTATTGTGTTTAATATTGAATGATGTTAAAAATGTAAGTATGATTTTGCTTTGAAATAAGAGTTAAAGCAAACTTTTTTTTACCGTTTTTCATATGTGACAGCTGACCGTAACGATTAATTTAATTACACAGATATCGTGACGACCATATTAATTTGTTGTTTTTTTGTTTGTTCCCCTTTTACTAATCTTTTTTGTACTAATGATAAGTTTTAAAAATTTATGCAGGTACTTCTGTAACTTGTCATATCTATTATGGAAAACACCTTTTCCAACAATAGTCCGGTAAGTTAATGAACCATCAAGATTCACTAATGGTAGTCTCATCTGGACGATCAATTCTCGCGTATATGTCATTTGGATTTGCTTATATGTTGTTGTGCAGGCTGCTACTGTTTGCAGGGGTGGAGATCTATTGGAATATTTCCCCTCAAACTGTCTACTCTTCCATAGCGCTCTTTAGTTTACATTTAGTCATACTATGGGGTCCGTTGATAGCCCCACCTGAATATTCATACAAGAGTGACAAATCACAGGCCAAAACAGGTGGGTTTGTGGGCTCAAATGAGTGTGGGTTTTAAGGGTTGAAATAGGTCGGTTTGGGAGCCGAAATCAGGGCGTTTGGATGCTAAAATAGGACTTAAATTGGTGCGTTTGATGGCTAAAGTGGAGGCTAAAATGCGTGGGTTTGGGTGCTAAAACAAAGGCTGGAATCGGTGCGTTTGGGTGCCGAAATGGTGGCCGATGAAACGTATGGGTTTAGGGGCTGGAATTGGTGGGTTTGGGGGCAGAAATCGGGATGTTTAGGTGCTAAAACGGGGAAGAAACAATGGTTTTCTTTTTATTCGTAGTAAAGGGTAGATATAGATTTTTTTTCTGTTGCATTGAAAGTAAGAAAACAAAATCTTATGTCATTAATAGCAGTTATACTTTGTGACATATATGCGCCTTTACTACGAAATTGATTTCAGGTCAGTAGGTTCAATGCTAACGTTTTATGAACTTAATATAAAAAACATTGTTACATAGGTCAATGTAAAAGCCAACACGTTAGCATTGAATTTTAACCCACTGACTTGAAATAAATTTCGTGTTAGAATTTCTGTCACCTCGCTAATGGTTTCTCCCTGTTTGCTTATACCAGGTCTTTCATAATATCTATCTGACACAACTACGCTATAACTTCGCGTGGAGACCTCCAATGTTCGGTGTCTTTCGTCTTCACTGGACCTCCAGATCCAACATGAATTCTCGCCCATGCGTAAAAGGTTAGTGTCACTGCTATTGTGCGGTCAAGGAGTCATCGTCTTTAAGTTCGGACGTACAAGTAGAAGAGCAAACATTAAAGTGATGAAAAGCTGATTTCCCATTCTAAGGCCTAAGGATATCCATGCCCTCCTGTGTCCAACAGAAACTACAAGCATGGAAAAGTTTATCCCTTCTGGAAAGGCGTCTAAGAGAAAGTAAAGAAACAAATAAAGGACGGGGAACTTGCCCAGTCCAAAGAGGTGTCTCTATTCTGGTCAGGCATGGCAGAAGTGCGTTACAACAAATCATCTTCTGCGTCCACCACTGACGATCTTTTTCCCCCTTCTTTTGAATATTTTACACTTTTACTGTTATGCCATGATGTTCTGTGATATATAGTTGTCACTCCATGAGGGCGACATCCGCTTAGTCATGCCAAAAGTATAAGATAAAGTGGTTTAAATAAAAAACTTGCTAGAATTTAGAAAAGTGAGGTAAAATAATGCTTATATAGTGAAAGTGCGCTTATAATATGCAGTCGGCCTGAAAAATGTTGTGGACTTATAATTAGATAAATATTGGCCAAACACCATTAGCATAGAATTTTTTTTAATCAGTAAACATGTAAACACCTAAACTGCTAACCAGAAAGCAAAATCTTTGTCAAACAAGGTCTAAGAAAAATATATATTTTTTGTGAAGTTAAGAAACCCCTAGATTTGAACCTCTGCAGATTGAATTTTTCAAATTTTGTTTGGATAAACTTAGCCAACTATTTTTTTTTGGTAATTTAGGTACGATTTGAGGATGGCCACATACATTATATATCATAAAAAGTGAAAGACAAGGCATCAACATTGAGTTTAGTTTCCTAATGATGAGAACCTTATCCCGTGTTTAATCATAACATCTCTTGAATTTAATTTACTTTGTGTTATATTCCCATATGGCTTAGATTTTCAACTCAGTGACCAATATCCGCTTTTTTTGTTCAGAATGTTCAAGTAATGGGCTCATTTGATGGCTGGAGTCATGAAGAATACTTATCAGCAGAGTATACCAAGGAGAGGGGAAGAACCTTTGCTGATCGTCTGAGATTGGTAAGTTTCTAATGTAGTTTTTAATCCAACTTTTGTCAATGTTCCTGCACTTATTTGTTGTCCAAACAGCCCCTGAAAAGGTTATGTCCAAATAGCCCAAAACCAGAAATTTTGAACCTTTTTTTGCGCTAAATTGTTATCCAAACAGCCTATTTAAAGGGTATGTCCAAACAGCCCCAAAACATATTTTTAAACCTTTTTTCTTCACTTATTTGCTGTCCAAACAGCCCATCAAAATAGTTTGCCCAAACAGTCCCACACCAAAAATTTAGCGCGCCTTTCTGCACTTATTTTAGGTATGATGATCTGAGTTTCTACACTTATTTTCTGTATATGGATTGCTTTGTCGGGTACCCTCTTAATGTCTGTTATTTTCTGCATTTTAGGTCCCTTTTATAATTTACTTATGTTTTACATTTATATTCTACATTTTAGTAAAACGCAACATGACCCTAACCCATTGGCCATTAGTGATGTAATCAGATTTGGCTTAACCCACTCCTGTTAGACAGATTTGACAACCTTACGCGTTAAATGTTCAGCAGCAACTGTATCATATAATAGTGTAGGTATATGTTAATGTCCTGTTGTTTGCGTATATAATAGCGTATGTTTTTTCCCTTGCACTCCTCTTATTGTTTCCCACAAGATGCTGTTCCGGTTACATATACTGAAGTTTTTATGCTTTGCTTTGGTAGGCCACATGTTATTACCACTGCCACTTAAGTGACATTTCCTAATATATGTAGTTTTTTGTACCAGGAAATCTGAATCGAGATTTGACATATAATTCGTCATGATGTTAGCAATAGAAATTTCTTCAATATAATTCCTCTTATTGTTTTCCAATCTTGTAATGTTCTTTTGATGCTTTCTAGTGTGTTGTTAGATCTGTTAACATCCCTCACTATAATTTGCATGTCCACCACCCGACTAATATATTTAAACGCCTCATGATAATCCCTACAGATTCTTAGATTTTTGACAATCCTCAACACCTTTCCTGGTCTGGCTACCCCAACAACCAATTCAAACGCAAATGCCAATTTCTCATTGTGATTTGAAAGTGCTTTCATATTTTGCCTCTACATACTTCATGGATCATCTGATCATAAACTGATACATATCCCAACTTTCGTATCATCTCTTATAACTCAGCTAACTTTGTGTAGATTCTTTCTTGTCTTCATAACGACGATCTCCTAATAAAAAGATGTGACCTTGCCCACAAAATTCTATTTAGTTTAACCAACCTCCCTTTTGTACCCTCCTATTTCCATCATACTCCTAATGTCTTGTACCCTATCTAACTGACCAGAACCAGAAAAAGCAATTGCAACAATCACATAAGTGGAATCATCTTGGGGATCGAATTCTTGTAGCCTTTGACTCATTTCTTTGACCATTCTAATGTTATCATGATGTGCATTGCTTAATCAAAATGCTCGCCACATTGCAACATCTAGTTTGTTATTTGGCAACCTCAAAGCAATATTTTTAGCTTCCTTTAACCTCCTTGATCTACTTATTGCACCAACTAAACATGTGTAATACTCGATGACCTCAATCCATGGTTCTAAATTGTACTACTATAGAACACCCTTTATCGTAAATTAGTATTTGAACACTAAATCGACAATCTAAACATAATCAAAACATAATAAGGCCACCAACTTTTAAAAGTTGTTGCTTCTAATTCCAACAATTGCTTCTAAAACAACACTCCTTGTTGGGGGTGAGCTAATATATGTTAAAAGGTTGTAGGTTATGTTGATGTTTGTTTTCATTCAACTACATGATACATATCACTTATTGTCCATGATTTTGCGATTTTCCAATTTGGTTTTGAATAATTTTTTCTCGTGAATTTAACACCGGTGTTTACCAAGAAAAGCTCACATATATACTTAACCATTGAATAGTCTTAAACCCAACGACCATTAATTGTATTAGGCATTGCGCAATATACATTTTTCAATTCCAGCTACAGTCCTCTAACTAACCTAACAACTAATTAAACACTCTCAGCTTAACTTAACCCACAGTTCATTATAAAACTAAACGTATAACTAAAGTAATTACAATTATTAACAATAATGAACCAAATAAATAACATTAATTCTATTAGGCATTGTGTGAATGTTAGGATTAAAGCTCATAGAAAATTTAGTGTAATTAGATAGGTAAACAGTAAACTCACTTCTTTCTAATGCGAAATACTACTTCTAACTTTTTTGTTTGAAAACTTACTGATCAGAAAATCAGTTCCAATACGCAATCCCAAACCTAATGTGTGACAACCCACATTTTTGAGTCATTTTACGTCAATAAATATTCAACTATTTATTTTAAACTTTTACGCATTTACTTTTAATTTCAACCGTTAAGTTAAATCGCGTAAATCAAAATTCAACAATCAACGTAAACCGACATCAAACAAATAAAAGTTTAAGTCAAACAAGTGTTATATTATTTTTACGAAGATAATTTATAACTATTTATATTTTATTTTTATACTTTACGTAAAATGTTTACGTTTCACAATTTGGAACTTTTTGCGTACATGTAAACCATTATACCTATCTACACTTAACCAAATACACACAATTATACCCAATACTAAAAAAGTATATAATTCTTGCACACAAACACTACATGGCCGGTTATATACATTCAAACACAAATCAAATACCAACTTATACTTCCATATTATACCATGTGCTTATTTAGTATTTCACAAAGTTTTCTTACACCTAGCAACTTTGTTACACACCTCACTAATCTCTTACAAACCCATTCCAATTTCTTACAAGACCATTCCCCTCCCCTTGATTCATGAATTGTGTCTTTTAGATATTTTTACTATAAAAAGGGTTCTTATTACAAGCCTTCTCATAACTTATCACTTGTAAAAAATTAAACAAACACTCTCTTCCTCTCCTTAGGAGCTCACGACTCAAAATAGGCACCAACAAAAATTCGTAGTTTCCAATTTATTGATTTTACAAGTATACAAGGTTGATTAAGGGTTTATTCTAAGGTGTACCAAGTAGGTTTACAAGTTAGGGTTTCCATTTTAAGCAAGGGTTTTTCAAGAACAAATTAGGGTTTTCATATTCAAGATTTGGGGTTTTTTAAGGATTTTAGGGTTTAAAAATCAATGTCTATGGTTTCTAGTTCATCACATACCTGTAAGCATACTACATTCACTCTTTGATTTCCATACATAATGATTATGTTATATCATGTTTCTATACTTACATTATGTATTTTATTACTTAAACATCTTGATTATTTAGTTATATCACCAACTAGTTTACTTTTATAAACATTTGCGAATAAACCAAGAAAACTAACTTACTTATGGTTTTTAGACATATGGTTAAGTTTATAAGTCATAAACTAGCTTAATTGACCTTATGAGTGTTTCATGATATTGTGAAGTATTGGAAGAGATTAGGTTAGTAGTTGATTGTGAATATTAAAAGTGGTTGAAATACATAGACTAGTGAATTTGTGGTATGAAAATGGAGTAGAAATACTTGACGAAAACTTGGTAAAATGCCTTTTGGGACAACAGCTTTCGAACAGCAAGTTAGGGTCGTTTAGTCGAGCAAAAACCTTAAGATTGTGTTAGTATATCCTCACACGAATCCGTTCATATAAAGAACGCTAAAAACGGACTTAAAACGAAGAAGTTATGGCCAAAACTAGATTTGAAATAATACCGGCAAAACAAGTTTTCAGCATAAAGCTGGCAGAATTATAAATGGTACTTTTGAGGGTTTTCAGGTCCGAATCGACTTAAATATAAAACTACGATGTTACTCGGAATGATATTCTACTACATAATCGCGATTCTCTAAGCCCGAAAGTGTGTAAAAACAAGTAAAATCGTCATGTAAACTAGATAACTTGTTATATAAAATTTCTGCACTATTTTCCTGACATGAATAGTGTTGGTTCGTTTGGACTATAAAAACTTTAGAAAATATTTTAGCATTACTTATATAATATTTATACGCGGTTTAAAACCTTATAAATTTTATTTTATAAAACACTTGAACTATATATTATGACACTTTATAAATAATAAAAATACTAAATCAAGCGAAATGACTATAATTAATTTTATAGTTATTAGAAAATGTTTCGAAGACATATACTTGGTCATTAAATAGCAAACGTAACTTAAACATTGTTTCAACTCTTATAACTAAACAAAAAATATTAGGTGGTGATATAACTTGATAATATACATTGTTGTATTTATTTTAAATACATTATACTTATACGACCAATAATTAATTATGTTGCTTTTCAGATCATTCGTGATGTTACACTTTATTAATTTGCTATATCAATACATTCATTTGAAGTGAGTTTCATGGCCCATGTTTTATTTCTTTATAACTCTTTTGGGATAGGATACATGCGCATTTACAAAATCGTTTGCATATTTGTTTTCATAACTTACTTACAAACTCATTACATAATTGATTTAAAACTCGTTTACATGTTCGTTTACAACTTGTTTACTTACTCGTTTACATGCTCATTTACAAACTTATCACTGCTCGGGTGTTCTAGGTACGACACCCTGTATGAGTACATGTCCATTAAGTCACTGCTCGGGTGTTCCAGGTAAGGCATCTGGTATGAGCACATGTCCATTAAGTCACTGCTCGTGTGTTCTAGATAGGGCATCTGGTATGAGCACATGTTCATTAAGTCACTACTCGGGTGTTCCAGGTAGGGCATTTGGTATGAGCACATGTCCATTATTTCTGTTAGCGTATCGGTTTCATGAGCTTAGTGCAGTCGTAATCATATTTTTGTGACTATTGTATATGTTATGATGGCCACACACACTTTATATACTCATTGCAAACTGTTTCATCGATTTACAAACTCGTTTACATACTCATTTACAAACTCGTTTACATACGCATTTACAAACTCGTTTACATACTCATTTACAAACTCGATTACATATTCGTTTTCATAACTCATTTACATACTCATTTTCATAATCATTTACATATCTCAGAGTGAGATCCATTACATTTTTCATTTTACAATAGGACGCAAGTGCAATACAGTCTAATGTTTACAATAATTACGTAGCGTGCCTAAGTAGCGATAACCCACTATGCCCACTATCATGAACTGTTAATTACCTTGTGTAAGCACGCGTGTTATGAATAGATCTATTTGAGATTGACATCCCCGTTTGGGAAAGTCATACTTACTTGTCAAATGGACGTATACCATATGGGAATTTAGATGTTACGAGGTGACATCTCATTGGGTAAAATTATGTGTATTGAATTACATACATTGTCGAGCGTCAGTGTCATGAGCTTAGTGCAGTCGTAATTACATTTTGTGATATTGTATGTGTTACAATTGTCATAAACTTGCGGTCTAACATTTATACTTAAACATTTTATCTGATACTGTGGATAAAGTAGTAGACAATATACTATTTTGACATTTACATAAATCTATGAACTCACCAATTTTATGTTGACACTTTTAAGCATGTATTTCTCAGGTGAATAGGATGCTTGACGTAACTGATGTTAATCCCAATGAACAGATCTTGAACTCCTTAGCTTGATGTAAGGTTTAGTATCCTTAGATAAATCCAAAGGCACTAAGACTGAAACTTTGAGTGTATGATATAAACTATGCGGAATCTAGTTTATACCACTAAGAAGAATAATAGTAATAAATGTTTAACACACAGAAATATACCAAAACAATAAGCTCCAATATATTAATACAAACACTCTTTGACAATGTTAGGGTTTACAACCTTGAAGCTATGAAAAAAAACTATAAAAGACTGATATATCTTGATCTAAGCCTTAGGGTTCCTTTTATACACCAAGGAAACCCTAATGGGCTTACAAAACGCGTATAATGATAATGCATATCTATTCCTAATTTAACTCATGCATATCATAATAGCAGTACTAACTATACAAGACTAACAACACTAAGTATTAACTAACAATACTAACTATACTGGCAGTACTAACAATGTACTGGCAGCACTAACTATTATAGCTAGCAGTACTAATAACTTAGACTATTTTCTTTAAACTTTAACAGCAGCACAATCTTGAACCAGCAGTATTAACTTCCAAAACTAACAGTAGTAACTTCAGAAGCCTTCAATTCTCTAACTATCCTCATAGAAATTGATATTTCACCTTGTTAATTCAGCAAGTTTTCTTTAGTATCCGCATCTTAATCATCAGGAA
Source organism: Tanacetum coccineum (assembly GCA_026074375.1). Classification (NCBI taxonomy): domain Eukaryota; kingdom Viridiplantae; phylum Streptophyta; class Magnoliopsida; order Asterales; family Asteraceae; genus Tanacetum; species Tanacetum coccineum. The sequence continues at coordinate 10,510 of BQNB010172251.1, forward strand.
GTATGTATCCAAAACACTCTTCTACTTCTGAGTTTGATCTTGTAAATTGAGAAGCTCAAATTGCCATTTCACTTTCATAATCAACTTTAGTCTTCTATTTAGCATCCTTGAAAGGCATTTCTTGAGTTAGAGGATATTCTTCTCAATCTCATGTGAATCTCGCAACTCCAATATTCATCCTAGTACATGAACTCCACGTGATTCTCAAAACAATCTCCAACTATCAAGTTGCTATAGTCTGTTGATTTCTTCCATATTTCATCTTCTTCATTAGGCTCAAATAAGGTCTTCAGATCTCCCTAAAGTAACAAGTCATATCCTTCTGGACTTGTTGTCTCATATCTTTCATTTACCAACCTATGTAGATCTATCACATCTTGTCTGTCAAAATCATCAAGCATCTCACTGAATATCTTGTAATTCTTGGAACTTCCATCTGCTCTAATGATTTGATAATACATCATATTTTCATTTAAAATATGTGTCTTCCAATCAACAATTGGATATTTGGTGGCCAGAGATTCAACATCAATAGCAACATCATCCCTTGGAACTACATCCATACTATCTCTAAGCTCCTCTTTTTCAGCATCATTATCCTCTTCTAGTTTCTGTTTCTTGGAACTTTCTTCTTTAGAATCTGCTCTTGGTCTCTTTTTAGTTGCTTCGGCTTGCTGGTGATGTCATATTATAGGTTTTAAAGTCCTCATCCACTTCTTCTCTCTTTCATATAACTTTTGAACTTCTTCAAAGTTCTTAATTAAAGAGATAAAGATTGTTTGGAGAACAAGAATACTTGTGAAGATAAGTATTGAGATATTTATGTACAAGATATACATAATGTATTTATTTAGAAGATTACGTTTATGTTTAGAAAAGATTAAGATATCTTAGGAATGTATTGTAAGCCGACTAGGACTCCTTAGTCTATAAAAGGAGGCTCTAGAGCATTAGTTGAGATAACACATTAATATCACATTAATATCATATTAGAATCACTTCATATCACATCTACAAATACACATATCCAGAGATTAAGAATTTTGTAAGCTTCAAGGTTGTAAACCCTAGTACTAAGTTAAGAGTACTCGTATTATTGATCTAATAATATTAGAGCGTTTGGTTATATCTTTGTTTATTCATACTTACTGTTTCATTGATAATACTTCTATAGTATTAAGGTGTAGATTCCGCAAACACTTTAATATACATACAAAGTTTCTACAACAAGTTATTTTGGATTTAACCAAAGTAATTTAACCTTAGACAACTTATGGGTATAATTTCATGAACACTGTCTTTAATATTAACAATAACAGTACTATCTGCATTATTGAAAATCTTGTTCAACATACAAAAACAAAACATATAGAGATTAGGCAACATTTTATAAGAGATTGCAATACTAAAAAGTTAATACAAATGGTTAAAATTCATACCGATTATAATGTTTCAGATCTTCTTACAAAAGGTTTTGATGCAGGCAGATTTCAGTACTTGGTCTCAAGTATTGGAATGCTGAATCCTTAAATGTCTATATCTCTTTATGTTTTTGTAAAAGTTTTGTAAAGGGTTAATACTGTTAGTTTTTCTCAATTAATACTGCTAAGTATAATTAAAACTGTTAGTTATACTTAAGACTGTTTGTTAAAACACTGTTGGTCATAGTTAATGCTGTCAAAGAGAAAAATGCTTTGGATTTTGTATTTTTGGCTATGAACTAACATTTGCAGGTAAAGCATGTTGAATACCTGATGTTGAATGCTTCACCTTTGAAGTAATGTTTGAGAAGAAAGTTAATGATCTTGGTTCACAGTATTTAACTTTTATTCATGGGTTATGCATAAATATGGATCCTCATGAATTCCCGCATGTCTATCTAGTCTTTTCTAGTGTGCTTGTGATGAATAGAGGCATGTTGTTGTATAATTATTGAAGACAGAGTTAATGCTGTTAGACTTCTGTTAATACTTCTAGGCAGAAAATTACTACTGCCAGGCAAATGTTAATGCTGTTGAGATTACATGGGCACCAAAGTTGCAACTGTTTGACCAAATTCTTATCTCTTGAAGCATTGTTTGAGGGGAGGCTCCTTATTAGCATGGATGAAAGGATGTGTTATAGCATAAGTATGTTCAAAAGAATCAAACACATCTAGGCATATCAAAATAGGTCAGGACACCAAGATACCTCAGTCTAGTGGTCCCCCTGACAAAGGTTGGTGATGAGGCTGTCCATAAGGAGTTGGGTGACATAATAGAAAGGGCTGCCACTACTGCTTCTAGCTTAGAAGCAGAGCAGGACAGTGGTAACATCAAATAAGACCTAATCCATGGCAACATGTCGGATAAAAAAATAATCACTTCACTTCATATTAAGAACAAGAAATTAAGCTAGGAAATGATGAGAAGAATGTAAAGAGAAATAAGAGAGAGAATGAGGAAGTTTACTTGCAAAATGAAAGTTACAAATGACCAACCCCCTTTACTTTCCTTGAGGAGGTATATATGTATCAAAACTAAAAGGCTTTCATGCCTTTAGTAATTCTACGGGCCGGGCTCGGGATTACTTGGTCTTTCGCCCGATACACGTGACCGGTTAGCTTACATTTAAGAGCCCGTTTAACCGTCTAGCCTATTATAATGTATATTAATTAATGACCGAGACTTAATATAATTAATGAACGAACTTCCATTGTTCGACTCAATATTTTGAGGCTAACAATCTCCCCCGAAGTGAGTTTATTGTGACACTCCTTCGTGAGATCAATGAGATTGCTTTTGTCGTTAAGCTCTTGTGATATTTGTCTTTGTCTATGCTGTAGGCTTGTTCCTTCATGCAATGTGATCTTTGATCTTGAGCTTGTCATAGTCTTTCGACTTCGTCTTTACATCCGAGATCTTTAAATCTTTATCCTTCCGTCTTGATCATCTTTTCCGCCTTGCGATCTTGTGTCTTGACCAACATGCTCATAC
>BQNB010172252.1:2851-13484 GCA_026074375.1 Tanacetum coccineum
AACCAGTTTGGACCAATATTCAAAGGGTGAACAAACAAAATTTCTCTAAATTAACTTACCCCGGTCCAAAAAGGAACTTGGTTCCAAGAACAGTCTTAACTTGGTCTGGCCTAATTTCACTTAATACTGCTAGACCAGTTAATATTGTTCAATCAAGAACAACAGTGGATAATGTAGGACACATGAAAAATGTTATTAATAATGCATATTCAACTGCTAGAAGGCCTTTTAACAAAATAACAGCAGCTAATAACAGTAATTTTACTAAAAAGGTTAATACTGTTAAGGGAACAAGAGTTAATACTGCTAGGCCAAAAGCAGCTATTAGTACTGTTAAGGGAAACAAGGTAAATGCTGTTAAGGCCTCATCATGTTGAGTTTATAGACCAAAGCACAAAGTTTTAGACCATGTCTCTAGAAACAATGGTGCATCAATGTCCTTTAAAAGATTTGACTATATTGATGCACAAGGCAGATCCAAGTCAGTAATGGTTTGGGTCCCCAAAAGAAACTAATTTTCCTACCATTATGTGCAGGGAAATTCTCAGCAAGATTTGAAGAATAAAGGAGTGATTGGCAGTGGATGCTTTAGGCACGTGACAGGAAACAGCTCCTATCTTACAAATTATGAAGAAATTGATGGATGATTTGTTGCCTTTGGAGGTAATTCCAAAAGAGGGAAAATTACTAGGAAAGGTAAAATAAGAACTAATAAATTAGATTTTAAAGATGTGTATTTTGTTAAGAAACTAAAGTTTAACCTTTTTGGTGTCACACAAATGTGTGACAAGAAGAATAGTATTCTTTTTACTGATACTAAATGTGTTATTCTGTCTCCAGACTTTAAGTTAATTGATGAAAGTCATGTTTTACTTAAAGTTCCTAGAAAGGATAACATGTACAGTGTTAATTTAAAGAATGTTATTCCACAAGGAGGTCTTACTTGTCTCTTTGTAAAAAGCCGATACCATATGAACCTAATCTTGGGCAATAGGATGCTTGGACATGTAAAATTCAAAACAATGAATAAACTGGTAAGGGAAACCTTGTAAGAGGTTTACCTTCAAAACTTTTTGAAATTAATCAAACCAGTGTTGCTTGTCAGAAGGAAAGCTACACAGAGCTCTTGTAAGACCAAAACATTCCCAGTTCAATCAGCCTATCCATTACAAATGTTGCACATGGTTTGTTTGGCCCAACAATTGTAAAAAGTTATAAAGAAAAAGAATATACTCCTAGTTGATCACAGATGATTTTATTAGTGTTGGTTGGGTTTTTCTTTTTAAGCCACTAAGGAAAAACTAGTGAAAACCTTAAAACATTCATACAGTGCACAGAAAATCTAATGGACCTTAGTGAAAGTGATTAGATGTGACAATGGGACTGAATTCAAGAATGGGTCCATGAATCAGTTTTGTGAAATGAAAGGTATTAGGAGGAATTTAGTGTTGCTATGGACTCCACAACAAAATGAGTAACAGAAATGAAAAATAAGACACAAATAGAGGCTGCTATGACTATGGCTAGCTGATTCCCAAAATTACTAATAACTTTTTAGCTAAAGCAGTTAAGTACTGGCTATGTTATGTCCAAAATAAGGTGTTAGTTATCAAGCCTCACAACAAGACCCCTTATGAACTTTTTCTAGGTAGAAAACCTACCTTAAGCTTCATGAGACCATTTGGGTGTCCTGTTACAATCCTTAATACCATAGATCACCTAGGTAAATTTGATGGAAAGGCTGATGAAGGGTTCTTCGTAGGAAACTCATACCAATAGCAAAGCATTTTAAGTATTTCAACAGTAGAACTAGATAGTAAAAGAGAACCTTCATGTACAATTTTAGTAAAAAATACATCTAATAAATTGCAGGAAGTGGACCTAATTGGATATTTGGATATAATAGCACCAACAAATTCTATAACTATAAGCTATTATGTTGTAGGGAATCCAGTCTAATGGTAATGCAGGTACAAAAGCAGTGCTGAACATTATAGCTAGAGTGGAGACAGTATCTGGCAAAGATTACAACACTACCATTATGGACTCAAGATCCACCATTCTTTTCTAGTCTATAGGATTCTCCTGATGCTGGATTCAAACCATGATGAGAGGAAGAAATGAAGGATGTTGAAGATCCAGGGAATGAAGGTGGTATTCCAAGTACAGATGAGCCAAGAATTAATCAAGAAAAGGATGCAAGTCTTAACATCACTAACAATATTAATACTGTTAGTCCAACTGTTAATGCTGCTAGCATAGAGGATAATGCAGTTGATGAGAATATAGTCTATAGATGTGCAGATGATCCAAATATACCTGAATTGGAAGATATTGTCTATTCAGATGATGATGAAGATGTTGGTGCAGAGGCTGACATGAACAATTTAGATGCATTTATGCCTGTCAGTCCTATTCCAACTACAAGAATACACAAAGATCATCCAGTTGAACAAATTATTGGAGACTTGAATTTAGCACCTAACAAGAAGAATAACAAAGAATTGAAACATTGTTGATTAGTCAGTTCAGCAAAGAACAAACCAAAAAGACTTTCATAATTGGTTTGTTTACTTGTTTCTTATCACAAGAAGAACCCAAAAATGTAGTTCAAGCACTGAAGTAGTCCTAGCTTGATAAAGGCTATGCAGAAGAAGGTTCTACAATTCAAGCTACAAGAAGTTTAGACTTTGGTAGAGTTACCTAATGGAAAGAGAGCTATAGGAACTAAATGGGTCTTCAGAAATAAAAAGGATGAAAGAGGTATTGTGATTAAGAATAAAGCAAGATTGGTTGCACAAGGGTACACACAAGAAGAAGGGATTGATTATGATAAAGTTTTTGCTCCTGTTGCTAGAATTAAAGCAATTAGGCTATTCTTAGCCTATGCCTCATTTAAAGACTTTGTGGTGTACCAGATGGATGTCAAGAGTGCTTTTCTTTATGGAAATATTAAAGAGGAAGTCTATGTTTGTCAACCACCAAGATTTGAAGATCCAGACTTCCCTGACAGAGTAACAAAGTTTAGAAAAAAAGGATCTCTATGGGTTTGCATCAAGCTCCCAGGATTTGGTATGAGACCTGTTACGTTATTTGTTAGAAAAAGTTTTAAGTAGAGAACACCTTTGACAAAAACTTTGTTTATCAAGAGGACCAAGGTGATATTCTGATAGTACAGGTTTATGTAGACGATATCATTTTTGGGTCTACCCAAAGAAGAAGTATGCACAATTTGAAAAGTATGATGGCATAAGAAGTTTTAGATGAGTTCAATGGTGAACTCACCATTCTTTCTTAGACTGGAAGTGAAACAGAAGAAGATGGGATTTTTTATAAGCAAGACAAGTAAGCTGACTGGGATTTTGGAGAAAAAAAAAAAAAAATTGGCTTTAGTGATGTCAAAACAGCAAGTACACCATGGAAACCCATAAGCCTTTGCTAAAGATGCAGATGTGAAGACATAGATTAAACACATGTACAGATTAATGATTGGCTCATTGATGTATCTTACTATTTCAAGACCATATATAATGTTCTGTTGTATGTGTATGTTCCAATTCTAAGTACCCCTAAAGGTCACATCTTAATGTTATGAAAAAGAAAATTTTATAATAACTTAAAGGTCAACCTAAATTGGGCCTTTGGTATCCTAATGATTCACCTTTTGATTTGGTGGCATATATTGACAATGACTATGCATAGGCAAGCTTAGATTATTGAAGTCCACAATAGGAGATGTCAATTCCTTATGATTGATGTCTGTCGTTGTAATGGTATATTTTACTGATTTAAGTTTTAAATTTATATTTTACCGACTCAACCCAAAACAACACTTTAACAGGCAGTGTACCCGATCGATAGTAGTTTCGTGGTAAGTACAGTGTCGAACACTTGAAGCGAGGTTAAATCTATCAATTTAATTAATATCTTGGTTATCTAAACTACGTTAACTCTATTCTATTCTAAACCTACATTAAACCTATGTCAGTCTAAATCCTAATTCTAATGGAAAAAAGGGGTTTTCAGCTTGAGAGACTGACACAGTTTGGTTGGTGACTACAATCAATTCAAACACTTTACCCACGCTAATCTAATTGACAAAAATAAAAGAGCGGTCGAACCTTTAAATAAAAAAACTTTATTAACATTATTATCGATTAGAATGTTGATTTGTTTATTAACTGCAATGATTTCTTCTCTCGAGGCGGCATATCATTTTTAAGACTTAGGCGTTACATCATCTTAAGACCTAGACACATTAATTCTGTCACAATTAAAGCATCCGCATAAAGCATCCTAATTTGCTGATTATAATCTATCTTAGGGATTAAAGCAATGGTGATCTTGTTAACCTAGCTCATAAAACTTTACCCACTACCGCTTAGATAGATATTAAACCACTAGTAAGTCCACTTGTCTAACTACCCAATGGAACCAGAACGTTATTTGTTGAATTATCTAGGTCACCTGCTAGTCAACACGATCAATAAACCATCGGCAATATCCAATTAACTAGTTAAGCCCGAAGCGTATCCTAGACACAGACTTGGAAGGACAATATTTGTGTAACTATTATTCTAGATGTATAAATTACTATATGGAGAGCTATCCCAGTACTCTAGATCTGCTTGTCCACTTTGCTAGATGCCAGTTGAATGATAAGGTCGCGTACAAAAGGTGTAAACAAGTATAAATGATATAACATAAACAAGCACTCTACGATATAATCAAGAAATCTGATATAAACAAATACCAAACGTTCAAGATTAAAATCTTATAATAATGGCTAATACTCAAAGGTTTTAGCCTTCAAAAGTCATAAAAAATACAAAGTTATTATTTATCCAAGGTAAACAACCGAGTTAACGAATGATACCAAAAACTAAACGATTACAAAAGTATATGGAATTACAGCGATGTCTCCTATGGAATTGAATACGGTTTCTCAGACCTCTTCCTGCTTTTTTCTCCTCTTAAAATTAACATTTTGTGGTTACCGTATCGAGAATATGATTTTAGCACACATTAAAACTCGTATTTGATTTTTTCTATTTATAAGGTCTGGAAAGTCGTTGAAATATGGGCGTATCCTAAGAGTTGGATATAGGCGTATGGGGTATTTCTTAGAGTAGGGACCACGCTTGATATCTTTTAGAATATTATATTGATTCCATATCTTGAATACGGCCTATTGATCATTAATCCTCTGTGGTCGTTTGGTGAGTGCAGGCACAGATACGCCGTATCTTCTTGATGGATACGGCGTATTGGTCTTCAGAATAGAAATCTTTAAATATCTTCATTTAAATCTCCAAAATGCCGCCTTTTGCTAACTATTTACCAATTACTCCATAATTAGCACAATGCCAAATATAAACCGATTAAGTAACCAATTCTTTGCACATTACTATACAAAAGGTTAATATCAGGGATAAATGATGCTATAAAATAGACGTTATTTTGATGTCATTAAATATCCCCCATATGAATCCTATCTTGTCCTCACTAGCTTTAGAAGTTGATAAAAATGTATCCCTTAAGGATATTTACCGTAAATCACTTATTACGATCAATTACAAGACACACCAAACACCTCATAAAAAAAAAAAAAAGAAAAAAAACAAAATAGAAGATGAAAACACTCAAATCACTCGACTAATCTATGTGGTAACATGTAACTAATTCGCTCAATTGTTCGGTCGTGATGAGTATTTATCCATAAGCAGGTAAGAAACACAGCACCACCAGCTAAAGCTAAGGAGTATCAAGTTATTAAGGGTAAATATAGTTTTTTGTATGAAAGGCGTACGGTTTAGATCATTCCTACAATCTTTTCTATAAGTACCACTCAAAACAAAGCAGGATGAAGCACACATACAACCCTGAACGCCGGGCTAGACATGAGTGTTCGAATCACCAATCCTCATTCGAATTTAACCAGACGGTTAGAGAATAAGCTAAAGAGTAGGAATAGTAGAGTAATATAGGGTATGGATCTTCTAACTTTCACCAATAGTAATAAACCAACAAGGCAGCTGAGACATGCATACATGGCCGTAACGACGGAATAGACATGCACGCTCGATCACATCCTCATTCGCGTAAAACCCATGGTTAATGATTAGGAAAGGGAATTAAATTGTTGTTAAATAAAAATTACGAAACAAATAGATTAAGTCTAAAATACAAGTTGCTAGACACTTTTTCCCGACCGTTACCATGATAAAGACACAACTATTTACAACGTCTTGATCATAGATAAAAAACAACAACCTAAGTTGGCGTTCCCGTAACAGTCAACTTCCCAATCATCTCATACTTTACATAATTTACAAGGCAAGTGGCGATATCTTCCACTTTATACAATACTCTACATCGTCGATTTGCATCAACGAATAATCGATCCTTCGTGTAATTCCTTCGGTAGTTGCGAAACGATTATCTTCAAACTTTCTTTCTCTTTTTTGTTGCGAATTTTCTATTTTTTTGATAACACTATACTACAAAACTCGGTGTAGTTTCACCATCTTCACGATCATAATAATTCCGGATAATTCCTTCGATAATTCTTCGTTCTCCAGACGTACCATTTACTGCGATGGTAGTAAAAATACATGAGTTTTGACTATAATATACATTCCCATTTGCGATGTGCAAATTTCTTCCAACCGTACCAAAGATAGAAAATTTTGACACAAGACTCGGGAAATACAAACTTTACACTTTAAGCAACTAGCAATTGTAAAATAAACTTAATCTAACAGGGTAGGCTAAGGTGTAAAGGTGTAACGAAACAAATAATTGGTGTAGTTCCTAAATGATTGGCTCTATGGGTTGTTCTAGGGGTATCTTACTCTTAAAGTGGGAGTAAACAAAGGGTTTATATGGGGGTTAACTAACCAGTGTAGTTAGTTAATAAGTAACATGTAAAGGCGATTTGGGTGTAATTCTAAAATTTACCAATTTAAACAAGTTACTCCATCTAAATTCATAGTACTTATCACTGCGGTCTCGAATAGATATACCAAGCCAAGTTTTAAAGTCTACAACATCACCGGCACACTCATATTTTGTAGAATTTGGGTAAACATTTAGAAACGGATAAGGTTAAATCCTCATAATATCTTAACAAGGGTTATTGTGTGCGGGTTATGTATCAAGTAATTTTACAAAAGTATGCTTGAATTTTTTTAAAATTTAAGCATAATTTAAGCATTTTAGTGTGAAAAATTAGGACAAGTAAACATTCTAATTCCACCCCCCACTTGAATTATACAACGTCCTCGTTGTATAGATAAAACATTAAATACGGGAATTAAAAATAATTAGAATGAGAAACTCCCCTGATATTTACTCGGCAGATTCTTCATGTTGAGTTTATTAGCAAGATTGTGTGTTGAACATCCGCCTTGAAGTTTCAAGACTCCAACACTTTAAGATCTCCATATTTGTAAATTCTCCACCAATATTCATCGATATTTTTTTCACTAGGTCCTGTATAAAACATAGGAAAAAACACGTGCATTCCTATCTTGGTACCTACGTTTAATTTAAACTAAACTAATCAAACTAAATACTGGTCAGTCTGGTGAATACGTCGTATCATGTGCATGAATACGCCGTATTACCAGAACTGACAATAATGTTTTTTTAAGTGCATAAAAAGTAAAGACTGATAACGTCCAGACAATCAATACGCCGTATGGTATGGAGCGGATACGCCATATTGATGTCTGGGAAGACAGACTCGATAAAATTAAATAACAATCCGGGTTGTCTCCCGGGAAGCACTTTTGTTTACAGTGAAGTCTTTAAGTTAGACTTTTCTTCAGCTTCTCTTCACCATTCCATCTCATGCACGCTAATGTGCTCGCGTGTGAGCCATTCTTCTGTCTTCGCATCTCGAATGTAATCGGGTCCTAAGTTCAATACTCCTTTGTAGAACCCCTTAAGCTTTTAGTATGCATGCGAGATTCCATTCATCTCATCTTTCTCACTTACCTTTAGTAATGGTGGGATTTTGTTGCATTGCTTCATTTGTATGGTTGTTTGAACCTCGGATGTATGATCGCACCATTTGGTAAGTTACTTCATCATCACCATTGTAAAGTGTAATTATCCCTTCGAACCTCTTTGCATTAATTCCAACTTCCCTTCAAAATGGTTCGCCAAAAATAATATCGCCCATTCCTTCATCACGATAAGCATCTATATTTTCTAAAACTGCAAAATTCGTCATCATAGAAAAAGTTCCAACAAAGATAGGTTCCAACAACATTATTCCCATTGTACACCATCTTATCTTTCATTATTGAATTATGAAACTTTTTGGACATCACATTGACATACAACAGAGGAAAAAAGTTAGCGTGTGTAAATTCAAATCCTATCATGCAGAAATAATTTAAGTTGTGAGCTCAGTCATTATGGATCTTCTTTCATAGTCTCAATTAATAGGGTTATCATCATACAACATCAAGTTTATTCAGCAATAGTTCTATAACTTCCTTTTTTACAGTCTCCTTCATTGAATGGTGGGCAGTATTAATCTTTCACCGGATTTTCGTCGAAGTCAAGGGTTCGTGAAGTTCAGTTAATTAATGTTAATCATCAAGATAGGGTATCGGGGGCGGGCGGGAGGTGGGGGGTGAGGGTAGTGTAGTGGAATGGGAGAGGGGTTAGACAGGGATAGGAGGCGACCTAAGAGAGGGGATGGTTGGGGGGGCGTGGCGGGGGGAGTGTGGATGGGTGGGAAGGGAGATGGTAGGTGTAGTGGTACGTAGGGGGGGAGTAAATGAGGGGGCGGCGGGAGTGGCGGGGTAGTGGTGGAGGAGGGCGAGTAAAGAGGGTGAGTTGGCGGGTGGGCTGCGGGGGAGAAAGGGGGTGGAGTGGAGTTGCTGGAAGGGGTGAAGGGAGTTGGAGCGTAGGTGAGATGGAGCAGGGGAGCGAATATGGGTTAGGAGTGGTAAAACGGATGGAGGAAAGGGTGGAAGTAGGAGGGGGGAGGGGGAAGTAGTGGTAGTGAGGGTTCGGTAAGAGATGCGTTGTGGAGGTGAGTGAAGATATTCGAGGGTTTGTGGATGGGGAGGGTATATTGTGATCGGATGGTGACTGTGGTGAGCCGAGAGTGGCAGAGGATAGGGGAATGAGGGGTTGGTGGAGGGGGATGGAGGCAGTAAGAAACGGTTGGTGGGAGAGAGGGGTAGTGATGGAGTAGTGGAGGGAGTGATTATTGTGGGGGCGAGTTGGTACGATGGGGTGGGTGTTGAATTGGGATGAGTTTTGGTTTTGGAGGGGGGAGTGGGTAATGAGGTGGAAGCGGCGGGTGAAAGTGGGTGGAGGGGAGTGGAGGGGAGGGGGGATGTGGTGGAAGGAGGGGAGTAGAAGGAAAGAGCGTTTGAGGAGGGGGGGAGGAAGAGTTGTATGTGGGCTGGTGGGGGGTGGGGCGGAGTGGAGGATGGCGGGGAGGGAGGGTGGGGGAAGGTCGGAGGGGAGGGAGGGGAGGGGAGTAGTGGGAGGGACGGGGGCTAGATGGTTGAGTTTGGAGGGGTGGGGGGTTGTGAGGCTGGGTAGAAGTTGGGGGGGTGGCGGGAGGGGAAGGGAGTGTGGTGGAGGGGTGAGAAGGGGGTAGGGGTAGGGACAGAGTTGGGCGAAGTAGGGGAGTGGAGTGGCAGGGGGGTGGGAGGGGGGGGAGAAAGAGGTTTGGGGGAGTGTTGGGTGGTTGGGAGGGGGGGGTAGGGCTGGAAGTGGGTGGGAGCTGGGTTGAGTGGGAGTGGAGTAGCGAGGAGTAAGGAGTGAGGAGCAGGTGTAGCGGTGCTAGTGTGGGAGGAAGGGTGTGTAGAGTGTATGGGTGGTGAGGAAGAGGGTGTGTATGGAGGGGCTAGTTGGTTATGAGAGGTGGACAATTGCCGTGAGGATTGAGGGAGATGGGCATGGGGATGGAACAAAATCCGTCACAACAGAAAAGGTTCCAACAAAAATAGGCACATTCATTAAAGCTCCTATAACATTATTCCCTTTGTACACCATCTTATCTTTCATTATAGAATTATGAAACTTTTTGGACATCACATTGACATACAATAATGGGAAAAAGTTAGCGTGCGTAAATTCAAATCCTATCATGCAAGAAAACTTTAAGTTGTGGGCACAATCTATATGGATCTTCTTATCATAGTCACAATAACTAGGGTAATCATCAATTCCAGCATCAAGTTCATCATCCCTAGTTCTAAATTCCTTAATTACCTCACCTTCCTCAATGGTGGGTATTAAATCATCACCTTGATTTCTCCTAAGCTCAAATGGTTCATTTAGATCATTTAATTCAATGTAATCCTCAAAGAAAGGGTCTAATGATCTATTTAACACCAAAGTCTCTCCCATAAGCCTAGCTTCTAAATCAAGTTCCATTCTTTCTCTCAAACTTAGCATGTAGACCCTCTTAATTAAACTGCTAGCAGGTTTAACACTTGTGAAAATAATCCTTTCTTCCCCGACCCTTAAAGTAATCTTTCTTTTGTAAACATCAATCTTAGCACAGGCGGTAGACAATGTAGGATATTGGAAATCATAACACAATGGAGGATAGATGGATTAGTCAAGTCTAGAGAGAGAAAGTGGGAGAGAAAAC
>BQNB010172256.1:0-13483 GCA_026074375.1 Tanacetum coccineum
ATATTTGGGTAGTTTTTTATAATAAGATTCATAATTTCTTCACCAAACAACCATTATGTAGTAGAAGTGATGAGGTGTCATTTTATACACTTTTTCGGGGTCGTTTAACCCCTAAAATCATGTGTTTATGCCCAAAATAGGTACTTAATCGTTCCTTTTCAGGTATTTCTCATTTGGAAGATATTTGGATGAATTACACGTGACTTGGGCTCATTTGGAGAAGAAACGGATGAGATTACAAACCAACACCAAGACTCTTGAAGATTTGTCCTCACAAATCCTGAAGACGACATCACAAGCCATATATGACGCCGTCACAACTCATCAAGTGACGGCGTCACATATTTCAAGACGGTGTCTAATTTTCTTATATATACAAACCCAAATTTAGGGTTTGGAGGGTGTAACCTTAGAATAAAAAGAGGGTACAAACCCTAGTTCGTTTAGCAGCTATAGGAGACGATTTTAGGGCCTAAAAACCATATTGTACCTCTTCCAATTCATGTTTTAATCAAGTAAGGTTTACTTAATCATTCAATATGTCTATGTGTTATGTGATTTATTGCTCTTGATTTATTCTTAACATGCTTGGCTAAACCTCCTATTGTGTTTATTTATGATTGTATGAAACCTAGAATGTAGATCTTAGTTGTGTTGCCTCTTGTGATGGATGTACACATTAGGTCTTAGAAAACCAGCTTTTGTCTGCATCGTTGTTGATATGTCTAGGAAAACGTGATTGTGTAGAAAGGATACCATCGGGTAACAGTCTTCATACTACCTTGCCCCCTAATATGGTTGATCCACTTTTAATGTATTTCAAATGCACTTAGTAAACTCCTAAGGGCCGTGTAACAATCTTCATACTACCTTGCATGTGCGTTGCTCTAGCGGCATTCTAGGTAGACGGCGGGTTCGTGTAATTCGTTCATGCTTTATGACATAATTACATAGATCATCACAAGTGTGACAAGGCAACAACACTTGGAGAAGCAATTTAGGGAGTAATACATGATTAAATAGACACAATCTTTTATCTTATTGTTATCACCATTAGTTTAGATTATTATTTAGTTTAATAGCTAAAACCAAACCACTCTCTCAATTATATGATTTTACATGCTTTCATAAAATACAAAAATACAAAAAGAATATTCCCTCAACCTCTAGAATTCTGTTAGACCATGATCAAGCCTTCCCAACCTATTCCTCGAGTAAACGATAAACAACCCCGAGTCTTGCCCATACTACACTACGACGATTAGGTGCACTGCCTAGGGAGTTGTAAAACTTCTCGTGTAGAAGTCATACGACAACCGCACATCAAGTTTTTGGCGCCACCGCTTGGGGAATAGTAAGGTATTGATCATAGTTTAGCTTAGTTCTACTTGCTTGAATCTGTTCAAGTAAGACTTTAATTCCCGCACATTAGCTTTCCTGTAGTCTATCTTTTCTTTGTGTGTTTGTTCGTAATTGGCATTGACTATTCCATTCTTCATCATGGAGAATGCGAATCCATCACCAATAAGTAACCGTCCTGTCCTACCAGCTGCGCTACATGCACGATTTAACCAGGAGCCTAAGAGTTACAGAAAATTTTGGCCTTTATTGTCTCTCGCCTAAAGAGTATTGAGCAATTCCTCAATCACTTCACCGCCCAACCCAATAAGACCAATATTAACAACCCCGAGATTGATGATGGATCAGTAGAGACACCTCTTGTCTCCCCTTTCCCTCACTCTGACAATGACTCGGATGATGAGGAAGTTCTCATTGAGTTAAGTGAATACAAAAATGCGGGAACACTACGCCGAGAAAGAATAATCAATATTCTTGATGGGGATGACCTCGCATTTGAATGTATGATAGGTTTTAGGAAATTCACTACCTATCTTGACCCTTTTCTACTAATGAATATTATCTTGCGTAAAGCCTATAATACAATAATGGTAGATAGACTTGAGGGGACAGGAAATAACCTAGTTGCCATTGTTAGGGATGTCTACGTGTTTGTAGGAAGTTTCACCTATATCACATACTTTATTATGTTAGAGGACATAGCAGAATTTGTCATGAGCGACATGGATGAAGTCTTGATGGGCATACCCTTTAGAAGAATCACTAAGCTCAAATATGACGTCGCTAAGGGATTAGTCTTGTTTACCAAAATCTTTGACACATACACACATAGGATGCCACATACAATACCTAGGCTCAAGAACATCAACTGGAGTAAAGTCCCACCACTGCTAGAGCTTAGCCAAAATGATTTGATGAACAGATTCAGGCACCCTTATGAAAAGAACAAATTTATGTATAAGAACTACTTAAACCTAGGGCTAGAATACCAAGTGGATGAAAATATGAAGGAGTGGCTTATTCGTGGGCACGTAAGCGTCCATGAAACAACATAAGGACGTGAGACTTCAAGTCTAGCTACAAGACTCATTAATAAAGTAAAGCGCTTCTTGGGAGGCAACCCAATTTTCTTTTCCTGCATATTAGGAGTGTCATGTGTGTTTTAATTCTTCACTATTTGTTTTATTATGTTTGAATTATCTTGTAATCATGCTTTGCATGTCTTTAACCTCGTCTTAATTTCAATCAAAGGTATTTTGCAAACAATAAGTGTAGGGGAATTTATCCGACTTTTGAGCCAAATTCAAACATGTTAAATGAATTGTTTAGATTAATTCGCGTCAGTATCGAGTCATATGATTGAATTGTTAATTCTTATGTTTTATACAGCAATTTATACAGAAACTAACTTATGGAATCAAGTGCAGGAAATTTTTCATCAAAAACAAAAATTTCATTTTCACAGACGGTGGAGACGGTGTCGCGATTAACACTCGATGTCGTCATCATGAAACCTGTGACGAGGTCACACCAACCCCGACGGCGTCAAACGCCCCGGTCCAGAAAACTTAAAAGTTTTTAATTATTTTTGAAAATGAAACTTGTGCAACATTTGATGTAGGTATTCTTCTGTATAAACCTGCAAAACCTAATAAGTTTAACAATTATTTCATCCTATCTATCAAGTCGAACCCTAAATCCATATTGTATATTGGTAAATCGCACATTTTATGCTTGGTATTGTTTTCTCTGTCTTTGATTATAGGTTATATTTTATGAGAAGAAGCTTGGAAGTTCTTAGGAAGTTTCATTGGATGATTCTCAGAGGACGATTTAACCAGATATCGCATGTTTCTTCTCCATTATTAAGTAAACCAGGGGAGTACTAGTTTCTTTTCCTTGTTTTCTTTTCCCTTTATCTGTTTTAACGGGTACTTCCAGAGAACATTGAGGACAATGTTCAAAATAAGTGTATGGGGAAAATAAGCCTTAGAAACTATTCTTTCATTTGTCATTTGCTTTGTCCTTAAAAAAGATGGGTAATATATCGAAACATAGCATAAAAGGGTGATTTTTACCAAAAATTAATTTTTTTAGACACATACCAACGAAAACCGAGTATTACTAGCGTCTCATGGATAGAAATTTATATGACTAGCACAATAACCCTTAAAATTCCACCTTAAAAATGTGAGGTTCCCCCTTAGATCTTTAGGAATTCGGGTACCTATCGTCGGTAACCCAAGATGATTTTATCTTTACCTGGTTCGAGTTAAGGAGTGAGTAGTCACACGTGTCTATTCCGTCGTTACGGATGTGTACGTATGGTCTTCGTCGCCTTTTTTGGAATTTCTGGGGTTAGTAAAATTCATATGAGTGTACCGGTAGTATATTAAATTCTAGAACTTGTTTTTGTGATGCATCCCGAGACCGCATAGTAAGTATTAGGATTTGCTTGATAAGAGACATTAGGAATAACCCATGTTTTAAACTTGATATCTTATGATGGTCACACCGATCATATAACTATCCCACACCCTTGCCATGCACTCACCTTTAGTGCATGATACCCTAGTACAACCCACCGAGCCTATCCTTTTTCATGGTTCTCGTAATTTTCTGGTTAATTCGGACTATTAATGAAGAGCATTGACACCCTTAAATGAATCGTTACACCCAAAAAGCCTTAGCCTACCTTATATGTACTTACCTTTAGTACATTATTGTGTTTAACCCAAGTTAATTATTAAGTATACAATTGCTAAGCCCTTATCCTTGTAAATATAGTTTTAGGACGATTGGGATTCATGGTAGTATTTATTTCGTAGAAGAACGGGGAAGAAAAGTGTTGATCCCAATCCTTGATCGATTCCTTAGATTGTCTAAGGTTAAATTACCTTGGATAAATCCAAAATAACTTGTTGTAGAAACTTTGTATGTATACTAAAGTGTATGCGGAATCTACACCTTAATACCTAGAAGTATAATGAATAGAACAGTAATCTTGAATGAACAAAGATATAACCAAACGATCCAATATTATTAGATCTAAAATACGAGTACTCTTCACCAATACTAGGGTTTACAACCTTGAAGCTTTTCTAAATCGACTTGACAACTATGAAAACTTATAAACTTGTATACTTAACTAATGCCCTAGAGCCTCCTTTTATAGACTAAGGAGTCCTAGTCGCTACAATACATCCTATAATATCATAACGTTTCTAAACATAAACATAATCTCTTAAACAAATACATTATACATATCTTGTACAAAAATATCTCAATACTTATCTTTACAAGTATTCTTGTTCTCCAAAAAAATTTTATCTCTTTAAACCGTCTTTATCCTCTTGACAGTAGTAAGTCTTCATGCAGTTGTAATCAGCAACATAAACTTTTTGTACCAGCAGCACTAACTACTTGGCTTATATTTTAGTCTTCAACTCTGAGCAGTGTTAACTTCAACTAACAGCAGTAACTTTATACTATCAGTACTAAATTATACTAACAGTAGTAACTAGCAGTGGTAACTTTATACTACCAGTACTAACTACTTAGCATAATTTCCATTATGTACCTGAGCAGTAGTAACTCTAAGAATCCTTGAAGTCTTTTAAGTCCCAACAATCCTCCCCTAAACTTGATGTTCATCTTCTAAATCTTCAAGTTTCTTTGTTAAAAGTCTTCATTACTATCAGGAAGATGCATTCAAACCTTTTATTGACCATTTTGCTGCTTTACCATAAGCTTAAGTAGTTGGTAGCACATCTCATTCCAATAATCAGTTTGAAGTTTCTTATTTAGCATATTTGTGATTGTTATTGATGTGAGGGGATATCTCTTTTCAACTAACATAAAGATGTGGACATTTTCAAACCTTACAAAGTGCACTCCACATGAATCATACAACTTCTAAATAGTCACTTTGTATCCTTGTAGATTTCTCCATACATCACTCTTTATGTCTGGTTTAAACATGACTTTAAAATCATCCCACAACACTCTTTCATGTTCATCTCAGGCCTTGTATCACCATGCCTTTTGTTTTGACCAATTTCCAAGAGACTCTAATCATCTCTGTTAATGCCTCTAAAGTCAATACCCTGAAGCATCCTGATTATAGAATAATATCTTTTGGAACTTCTATCAGCTCTTATCAATTGATAATGTGCCATTATTCATTCTCTAAGAAGCTTGTATTCAACAATCATTGGTGGTTTGGTAGCAAGTAGTATAGCATCAATTGATATATCATCATCTTTGACTATCACCAAATGCTTTCAACTTCTTCAACTTCTTTATGCTTATCTGTCTCTTTATCATCCTCCATTCTTTGTCTCTTTAAAGATTCTTGTTGTTGCTCTTTCCCTGCTCTTTTCTTACCAAGCATCTTCTTTCTGATGCCTTTAGCTTTCTCCTTACTACTTTCTGCTTTCTTTGACTTATTAAATTTTAGTTCATCCTCTGTTCCTTTAGAACTTTCTTCTGTTCCTTTTTTGCTCTTTATTTCCTCATAATCCTTAGGAATAAAACTATTTACTCTCCTTATTTCATTATCAAACAGCTTCATAGCTCTTGCTCTTCAACTGATTATGTTTGTATCCACCTATGTTTTTGAGATAGGTAGACATTTGATTTCATTTTTGAGCTTTAGTTGGTGGCTTTCTTCTTTTCTCTTCAGCTCTAAGCATTGCAAAGTGTTTCTTTCTTTTGTTTATAATCTTTACAAATAGTCTTGATCTTTCTTTAATGGTTATCTCTCCTTGTTCTTTTGTTTGTAGCCTCTGAGCTAACTCAAAATCTGCCTCCATCATAGCTTGTGTATTATCCCATGACTCAATCAAAGCTATGTTGGTTTCTTCTTCTTGTTTCTTGCAAGCCTTTCTCCTTTTGTAAGTTCAGCCTCCAACTGAGCTTGAAGGTTTCTTGCCAAATCTTCATCAAGAGCAACTTAATCTTTCCTTTTCAGAGGTACTTTAGGCTCAATCATGATTGCTTTACCTTTGTCCTTAGTCATTGAAGGTTGTGATGCTTGTAGAGTTTTGAATTCACTTGGCTCCTGAACTACAACCCCTTTAGCCTTGGGTCTTGTAGTTGTTGTTGTAGAAGCAGTAGTAACAACTTTAGGTTTAGCTGCTTTGATTTGAATAAGTGTCTGAGCCAAAGTTATTTCTTTAATAGTTGTAGGAGCAGCACTAACTTCAACACTAGTATTTACCTCTCTTTCCTTTGCACTCTGCTCTTGTTTCTCACCAACTGGCATATCCACAACTACCTCATCACCATGAAGTTCATTTATATCAAACATGTCTGCATCATCTGGTCTCCCATGGGTATCATCAACTAAAGAAACATTAGCATCCTTATCAATGTCTTCAATACTGTTTGGATGCATCTTCATGATCACCCAAACTATCTGTATCCTCAGAGGATTCAACTCTTCTAGACATACCAACTTTCCTTAGCCTTTTTAACCCAATAGTTCTTGATTTCTTTTTCCTTTCCAACTTCTAGACCCTCTTCTTTAAATCAGCAATCTCTTTTGCTTGAGCATCCTTTGCCTTCTCCAAGTCAAGAACCTGTTTTTGTAAGTTAGTACATAAAATCATCAATTTAGATAGTTGCATGCTATCCTCACCACTGAGAAGTGGATCATTAGAAGGTGTAGGAACATTGTCATCTTGTTGTGGCTTCTCTTGAGTAACTGCAGTGCCCTTCCTCTGTAATGGGTGTCTGATGAGAATCAATAGGAATGCATGAATCTACACCCTCTTCTTGATTAGGTTGAACCATCATTGTTGCAAACAAAGGTGTTACTCTCCTAGAAAAATCCTTTCCTTCTCTCTTCATATTGGCAAAGATTTTCTTTATGTGTAAGGGGTTAACATAAATCTTTTTGTGATGTGACATATCCCCAAGCTGTTGATTAATGAAAACTTGTAGAAATCGTGGATACATAAAAAACTTAACCCCTCCCTCTAAGGGCTTTACCATAGCATCAAAAATGTACTTAGAGAAATTAAATTTCTGATTTGTGGCCAAGCATATGATTGCAGAGGCCATTGCGCTACTGAATTCATTCCATGTAGTGGTTTTGCCACTAAGGCTTTATGTAATAGTATGAATTAAAAACTACCATTGCGAAGAAAAGAAAGCTTTATAAAAAGTAAGCTTTTGAGAAAGTTTTTCATACCCCATCCGTGCTAGTTCTTCAAATATAGTAGCAGTTGGCAAACAATCAGTACCTCCTGCATCTTCCAAGTGAAGATCACTTCTAATGCTCGTCTCCGTGATGATCACCTTCTTCTTATCAGTTAGGGCTTGTAACTAACATTTACCATTGACAGTGTTTGCCTTTGCCGTTGCCCAAAACTATTAAATGCAAGATGTGTAGATGATAGGATTGACAGTCAATGCATAACGAATCTGATTAGCATTCATAAAATCAATAAACTCATGAAACCCATCACTTTCAGCGGGTTTTTCCAAGAATGTGACCATGTTGTGAGTGTCAGCAAAAGTTAAGGTTGACATTGTGTTGTGTTTTGATGATCAAAGATGAAATTGAGTTAGGGTTTATGGTTAGAGAGTATTTGAATGACTAAAATTAAATAAAGAATCAAATGAAACCCTGAATCGAAGTATTTATAGAATCACCCTCAGCAGCATTAACTTGAACTGGCAGCACTAAATTAGGCCTAGCAGCATTAACTTAAACTGACAGCACAATGTTATGCCTAACAGTAGTAAGTAACCCAATAACCTAAGACTAACAGCATTAAGTTTTAAGTTACCAGCACTAACTTCAATTTCTTTCCAAAAAGGACTTCTATCATCAATTGATTCTTCTCACAAGCTCTCTTTCTGTTTTTATGCTCACAATATCTCTCAATTCTTTTTGCTCACATAATCACTCATTTATGTTTTTATTCACACATCTCTCTTTCTATTTTTAAGCTCACTTAATCTCTCATTTCTTTTGGCTTACCAAATCACTCTTTCTGTTTTTATGCAACATATTTGACAGTTTTGTACAAAGTTCCATCAATTCTAAAAATTTCATACTGTCCTCTCCACTTCCAAGTGTGTAACCTCTTGAGAGAGGTGGATCATTGGACTGTTTAGATGTAGTCTCAAACCTAGTTTGAGCATCCACATCCCCCAATATGGTATCTTGGCACCTGGGACCACTACCTGAACCAATTCCCTAAGGACTTGATCCATTAAGTGTTGCCATAGATTGGGTCTTATTTGATGTTACCACTGTCCTGCTCTGCTTCTAAGCTAGAAGCAGTAGTGGCAGCCCTTTCCATTCTGTCACCCAACTCCTTATGGACAGCCTCATCACCAACCTTTACAGGGGGACCACTAGACTGAGGTATCTTGGTGTCCCGACCTATTTTGACATGCCTAGATGTTTTTGATTCTTTTGAAAACATACTTTTGATATTACATATCCTTCCATCCATGCTTTGACTATATATTGACATAAGTAGCCTCCCCTTAAACAATGCTTTAAGGGATAAGAATTTGTTCAACAGTTGTAATTTTAGCTCTCGTGTCATCCCAACGGTATTAACTTTTGCCTCGCAGTAGTAATTTTCTGCCTAGTAGTATTAACAGATGTTTAACAGTATTAACTCTGTCTTCAATAATTATACAACAACATGCCTTTATTCATCACAAGCACACTAGAAAAGACTAGATAGACATATGAGAATTTATGAGGATCCATATTTATGCATAACCCATGAATAAAAGTTAAAAACTGTTATCCGAAACATTAACTTTCCCTCAACCAATTCTTCATAGGTAAAGCATTCAACATCAGGTATTCAATATGCTTTACCTGCAAGTGTTAGTCCATAGCCAAAAATACACAATCCAAAGTATTTTCTTTTTGACAGTATTAAGTATGACCAACAGTTTTAACAAGCAGTCTTAAGTATAACTAGCAGTACTAATTGACAAGACTAACAATACTAATCTTTTACAAACTTTTACAAAGACATAAAGAGATGTAGACATTTCAGGATTAAGCATTCCAATACTTGAGACCAAGTACTGAAACCTTCCTGCATCAAAACCTTTTGTAAAAAGATCTGCAACATTATGATCAGTATGAATTTTAACAATTTGAATTAACTTTTTAGCATTGCAATCTCTTATAAAATGTTGTCTAATCTCTATATGTTTTGTTTTAGAATGTTGAACATGATTTTCAATAGTTCAAATAGTACTGTTATTGTCAATATTAATGACAGTATGCATGAAATTATACCCATAATCTAGAAATTAGTTTTGAATCCAGAGTACTTGTCCATAACAACTAGCAGCAGCCACATATTCAGCTTTAGTTGTAGAGGTGACAACCACAGTTTGCTTCTTGCACTGCCAAGATATCAACCTGTTTCCTAAACACTAACAACCTCCAGTAGTAGACTTCCTATCTTGAGTTGCTCCAGCATAGTCACTATCAGTATAAGCAACTAGTTCAGATGGAGAATCCCTAGAATACCAAAGGCCTAAAGTTGGTTTGCCTTTTAAATATCTAAAAATTCTCTTGACTGCTAAGAGATGTGATGTCTTTGGAGTAACTTGAAATTTGGCACATGCACATACTACAAACATAATATCTGGTCTAGATGCTGTGAGATACATCAAAGACCCAATCATAGATCTATAGAGATGTCCATCAACATCATCAGCATCTCCATCTTTGACTAAAGGCTTTTCCAAATCAATAGGAGTTAAAGTAGACTTCACATCAGTGTAGTTGAATTTCTTCAAAATCTCAGCTACATATTTATCCTGACTGATAAATATTCCATCTTCTTTCTGCTATACTTTTAATCCTAGAAAGAAAGTAAGTTCTCCCATAGAACTCATCTAAAACTTATCCTTTATAAGCTTCTCAAATCCAGTACATAACTCCTTGTTTGTAGAGCCAAAGATAATGTCATCAACATAGACCTGTACAAGCAAAATATCTCCTTTTTGCTTCTTGATAAACAATGTCTGATCAATCTTCCCTCTTTTAAAACCATTGCCCAACAGATAGTTAGCCAAGGTTTCATACCATGCTCTTGGTGCTTGATGCAACCCATAAAGTGCCTTGACCACCTTGTAAACTTTATCTGGATGGTCAGGATCTTTAAATCCTGGTGGTTGAGTAACATAAACTTCTTCCTTAATAGTTCCATATAAGAAAGCACTCTTCACATCCATTTGATATACCAGAAAACCCATAAAAGAAGCATAGGCCAAAAACAATCTTATTGCCTCAATTCTTGCCACAGGAGCAAAAACTTCTTCATAGTCTATACCTTCTTCTTGTCTATGACCCTGTGCAACCAACCTTGCTTTATTCCTAATCACAATCCCTCTTTCATCTTTCTTGTTTCTGAAGACCTATTTTGTTCCAATGGCCCTCTTTCTAATAGGCAAATCCACAAGTATCCAAACCTGTTGGAGTTTGAATTGCAGAAGTTCTTCCTGCATTGCTTCCACCCAAGATGAATCAGATAGAGCTTTAGCAATACTTGTGGGTTCTGTCTGTGATAGAAAACAAGCATATAAACAAGTATTCAGGGTATCATGTGTTTTCTGTTCATATACCGCACTAAGAAATCCTTGTTCAAAATAGTCTTGTTATTCTCTTGGCTGAATAGATGAACTTCAACATCAACCAATCACATTTTCAATTGGGTGATCTTTATGTATTCTTGTATTGGAGGGTTGGCACTGTATAAGGAATTTGTGATGTTTCCCAAATCAACTTCTGGTTCATCTTCATCACTGAAGAACTCAACATGAGTGGCTTCAAGTGTATGACTAGCTCCCATAGTGAACATGTCTTTAGGGCTATCTTGATCATATGAACTAGCAGTATTAACTGATGGACCAACAACATTAAGTTTAAAGCTACCAGTAGTAACATCAGGACTGGCAGTATTAACATGTTGTCCAGCAGCATTAACTTCTTTAGGACTGCTATCATCATCAGACTTATCTTTTGCATCATTCTCATTATCTAGACCATCTTCAACCTGCTTTTGATCATCAGCAGCAGATTTTGGTTCACCATCATTAACATCCTTTGAGAGTGAATCAAAATATGAAGTATCTTTCCAAATTGGCATCACAATGCAATCTTGACTGATTTCTTCTGATGTGCCTGCATTAAGTTCTCCTTGTGTACCTGCAGATTCATTAATGATTGTACCTACAACAACTGGTACATAATTCATAGACTGGGTTAGAAAATTAATATCAAACAGCCACTTTGGACCATTCCCTTCTATCATAGGCTTATTCTATAAAAACCCAATATGCAAGTTTTCTTCTACCCTCCTGGTTCTTGTGTTGTATACCCTAAAAGCTTTACTACTTAAGGAATATCTAACAAAGAAACCTTCATCACTTTTGCCATTAAACTTACCTAAACTGTCTAAAGTATTAAAAATGGTAACATGACATCCAAATGGTTTCATAAAGCTTAGAGCTGGTTTAAAAACTCTAAAAAGTTCATAAGATGTCTTGTTATGAGGCTTGACTACTAAGACCCTATTATGTACATAGCAAGCAGTACTAACTGCTTCAGCCCAAAATGTGGTAGGTAACTTAGAGTCAGCTAACATTGTTCTAGCAGCCTCAATTAGTGTCCTATTCCACCTCTCAGCTATACCATTCTGCTGAGGAGTCCTGGCTACACTATATTCCCTCTTAATACCTTTTTCTCTGCATAAATCATCAATAACTTTATTCTTAAACTCTATTCCATTATCACTCCTGATTATTTTCACTTTCTTATCCACAAGGTTTTCTATTTCTTTGATAAAGTTCTTAAGGATCTCACTGGTTTCATCCTTAGTTGTTAAAAAGAAAACCCATGTAAACCTGCTATAATCATCAGTGACTACTAAGCAATACTTCTTATGCGTTAAACTACTTACAAAGATTAGACCAAACAAATCCATATGTAGCATAAACAAAGGCTTAGTAATTGGATTCAGAACTTTAGACTTACAAAAAGCTATGTGTTGCTTCCCTTTAAGACAAACAACACAGGTTTAGTCATTTTCAAAACGTTTTGTAGGCAATCCTCTTACAAGATTATCCTTGACAAGCTTATTTATGTTCTCAAAATTAATATAACCAAGCCTCTTATGCCAGAGCATTAATTCATCTAATGTAGCCTTTGCAACAAGACAAGTTAAACTCTCTTTAGGAACAATGTTCTTCATATCAAAACTGTACATATTGTCCTTTCTAGGAATTTTAAGAAGTATTTGATTTTCATTAGGCAACTTACAATTAGGAGATAAGACAAGACATTCAGTGTCAGTAAAAAGGACATAGTTCTTTTTGTCACACATCTATGAGACACTAAAAAGATTGAATTTTAACTCATTGACAAAGTATACATCTTCAAAATCAAGACTATCAGTTTTAAGTGTTCCTTTACTAGAAATTTTACCACCATGTGCTCCTCCTCCAAATGTAACACAACCTCCATCAAATTCCTTGAAATCTGAGAGATAAGCTATGTTCCTAGTTATGTGCCTTGAGCATCCACTGTCAACAAATCCTGTATCATCTTGTTGTGGCTTGCCCTGCACATAAAAATAAGGAAATTAGATTCCTTTTGGGACCCAAGCCATTACTGACTTAGATCTGCCTCGTGCATCAATGTAGTTGTGTCTTTTAAAAGTAAGTGATGCACCATTAGGTTTGGTAGGTCTCCAAACCTAACATGCTAAGGTCTTAACAACATTTACCTATTTTGCCCTAACAACATTAACTGGTTTTGTATATGACCTAGCAGTATTACCTGCTCTAGGCCTTTCAGAATAATAGTGTCTCTTGGCAGTATGCACAGATCTTCTAGTTAACTGTTTGCTTATAAAATGGCCTCTAAGCAGTTGATTGTGCTTGTTTAGAAAAATGTGACATTGATTTAGCACTATGAACTGCAGGTTTAGGGTGAGCAGTATTAACAAGCCTAACATTATTAAGTGGTGTAAGGCTAGTTTTCAACAAAATTGCTCTTGGACTCATATTCTTGTGTATACTATGGTGTGTGGTTTTGGCATAATAGTCATAATCCACCCTATTGTAA
>BQNB010172257.1:0-13483 GCA_026074375.1 Tanacetum coccineum
AAATGATTTTTATATTGGTTTTTGTATGTCGTTTTGTTTCTTAGGTGATTCTAATAAAGCCAATTATTGTTTCAAATAATGTTTCTTAATGGTTTTTTTTTTACAACTCGGCTATCTCCCACAAATTAACTATAAGTTAGTTCAAATGTCAAGAAAATATGTCTTAGAGGGGTAGGTATCATAACGCCGGAGCCGGCGGTATTTTGGCATGTTGGTGTTAAAATGTTAAAGTTGATGTGACGTTGAAGTGACGACACTTTTTCAGTGTTGTTACCGTGTTATGGTACCTAGCACTCTTATGAAACTTTTAAGTTTTTGCTTGCCAACATGTATGCGACTAGCCGTGAACCCGCGCTTCACGACGGGATGTTCTACGACAACATTTTATATTGATTACGTACTTTACAGTATAGTTGCCTCAATTGAATGGGAATACATGTTTTTTGAAAGTGTGAAGGTATATTAGATCAAAACTTATAATGATCACAAGATTCACTGAGGAAACATTAACTCATAATTGGCTAACATACAACTTGAAATACAATAGAAACAACAATTTTGATATACAAAAATAACAACTTGAAATACTCTTCATAAATTCACTCACAACAACTACAACTAGTGCAATACCTGCGCGTTGCTCGAGTATACGTTTCAATAAAGGGTAAAAGCTATAAAATACCAACGTACTTTTTAAAATTTACCGTAATGAACAACTTACTTTTTTATTACCGATACCACCAACTTACATTCAAATTTTGTTTCAACTTGAACCAAAAAAGTTTGTACCGTTAGTTATTATGTGGCAACGTTCGTCCATTTAGCTAACGATCGCTTGCATCGTTAGTCCTTCTATTCTTCCTCTTTGAATGTGTATAAAAAAATCGAATTTTTTTTATATAAATATATATAAAAAATTTCGAAACAAATGTGTGAAAATTTTCGAAAAAGAATTCGAAATATAAAAAAATTTCGAAACCTTTTTCGAAACTTCTTTTTTTTCGAAAAAAATTTGAAATATAAAAATTTTTCGATATTTTTTGTTCGAAACTTCTTTTTTTTCGAAAATTTTCACACATTTTTTGGAAATTTTTGTATGTGTATACAAATTTTTTCGAATTTTTTTTATAAAAATTTTCGAAAAAATGTGTGAAAATTTTCGAAAAAAAATTCGAAACATAAAAATTTTTCGAAAAAAAGAAGTTTCGATAAAAAAATTTGAAATATTTTTTTTTCAAAAAAATGATTCGAAAGAACAAAATTTCGAAAAAAATATATATGAAAACCACAGGGACGATTTTTGCAACTTCCTCAAACGATTGTTACCTAAATGGACTAACGTTGTCACATAATAATTAACGGTACAAACGTTTTGTTCAAGTTGAAGCAAAATTTGAATGTAAGTTGGTGGTATCGATAATAAAAAAGTAAGTTGTTCATTACGGTAAAAATTTAAAAAGTACGTTGGTATTTTATAGCCTTTACCCTATTGAAAAGAAAAAAAATGATATATACTAAACTCATCTCCTTTAACAAAAGGTACCCACATTTTGACCTCTGCAATGCCAAACAGAATACTTGTATATACATCGACTTTCATGACGAATTAACGACCCGTAGGGTAAGTATAACTATATTATCTAGCATGTTTTTAATTATCAGCTTAATAATACATATAAAGATCATTAATGTCCGTAGACATTATTAGGTGAAAATCCATAAACGACCGAACTAGCTAGGTTTAGACTCTTGTTTATATTATGTCTGTTTATTCATACTTGTTATAATATTCTGCTTATTATACATCAAGTCATCAACAATATTTACAAAGAACTGTAAATAAAATAAACCTGAATCCATTATTTTTGTTTTAGGTGAAAGTTGTTGGTTATATTTTCAGTTTGTGCATTTTCTCATCACATAAATATTTTTCCTACATTTGGTTTTCACAATTGTCGCACAAGTTTCTTCTCACAACAAATGGTATATCTTGATGTGATAGTGAACGAAAGTGCATTGATCGCTTGCTTGCGTCTTGATACACAATTTATTTAGACAATCACAGGCGATATCCTTTCAACTTCACAAGTACGCGGCCCATTCTTACACCCAATATAAAGCGTCGATCTGGAACGTGCCCACAATTAGGTGGTCCAGTAGTTTTAATGGCCATTCATGTACAACACGATTCGACTAGTCTTCCACATTACTGTTCATTTGGAGCAAAATTGCATGCACTTACAACAGATGCGGAGTAGATTTATTTGAACCCAAAAACCAAGTGATAAGTAAAAGGTAAGAATACTTAAACGACCAAGAAAAGTTACCGGGCATATATGGAAATTCTATAGAAAGCTCGAAATAAGCTAGACGTTAAACTACTTAAGATAGTTTGGCAAAACCAGCGAACCCGTATTCCAAAATCTGGGCTCTCATTTTAAAATTTCTTTTGATCTAAATAGCTAAAACTTTCTACCGTTGATATTTGAGTTAAGTTTATATAATAGCAACGAACTTTCAAAAATGTACAAATATCATAGGCGAACTTTAAAAACTACTAATATCGTGTACGTACTTTCATATTTCGTTTGATATCATATACCTAACTTATTTTTAACATACAAAAGTTCATGTCCATCTTCTATGTGAACATGTCACATTGGATTTTGTTTAGTTTATACTTAGTCAGATTTAATTGCTCCATCCTCTACTAGCGCTATTCGTAGGGCGTTTTTTTCCTTCTAAATGTAATTAAAGTGTGTTCTTTTTATAATGCAATGGAAGTTTGTTTTTATTTCAATGTATATGCTTATAAAACGAATGAAAAAAAAGAGAAAAAATCTGTTGTTACACTTAAACAAATTTAATGATACACAACAAATGGAAAACGATAACCAGAACTAATATTGATTTTATAAATTGCTTAATAACTTGATGATCAAATGCTCACTTTTTTTAAACGGCATCAATTTTATTAAAAAACTAGCAAGGTGCTAGAAATTATATAAGAGATTTAAGCCAATCATTCCAACTACTAGACAAACTACCTCTATGCTTAAGCAAAAAAAAAAGAATACAAACGCATATAATCGAAAATGTCACTTTTCCTTAAGGAATGAGACTTAAAAGTGATACTATTACGATACCGCCAAATGAACCATAAAGAAGCCGCGATGATCATGAATAAGCCGTGCTTTTTATCTCTAGAAACGGGCCACGAAGTCAACCAATCAATCCAATGAGCGTTAATCAAAAAGAGGAAAGGAATCATCACACCACCTCCTAATGATCCTCTAAATCTCCTTAGCAAAAGTGCATTAAAAAAATATATGATCATTAGACTCCACATTAACGTTGCAAGAGGGACAAGAAATCTCCAAAATTTTGATACCTCTAGATGAGTGATTAAGGCGATGCGGGAGCCTATCTAATTTTAAACGCCATATGAACATGTTTACTTTACGGGGAAGAGACTTATCCATGTCGTCTTAGTATCCAAGGATGGCAAAGTGTGGTCGTCAATCAAACGATGCAAGGCTCCAACAGAGAACATCCCGTCTTGAGCAAGAGACCAAGTGCATTTATCCATATCTTCGCTAACCTTGATTTGGCTAATTTCTGCTAACATGTGGTTTAGATGTGTGGAGTTTCGAACTTCAAGAATGCTACGAGACCGGTTCCACTCCTATTGACCTTTTGAAATATGATCCATAACCAAACAATCCTTCTCGCATTCCAAGAGAAAGAGCCTATTGAAACGAATGTATAAAGGAGAATTACCAAGCTAAATATCTTTCCAAAAGCAAATAAGATAACCATAACCCACCTGAAATCGAATTGAATCCATGGGAAGAATGGAACTTAAATGTAGGTAATTAAAAGTCCCGACAATCTTAGACCATAAACCGTTATTTTTGCAACCATTATGATAAAAACCACCTTCTCTACCATGTAATGCTCGAATAACTATTACCTATAAGGAGCCAGGATTAGAGTAGAATAGCCATCTCCATTTATGATGTGAAGCAAGATTAAAAGATTTTAAGCTACCAATAGCAAGACCTCCTTTATCGAATGAAGCCAACACGTTAGTCCATTTCAATCAAGATAGTGTTTTCGAGCCTTGTGAGCCCCCCTAAAAGAATGATGCACGAGTATTTTCTAAAGTTTTCAAAACCGTAGTAGGAGCTTTGAAAAGTGAGAGGAAATATATTCTGAGACTCCCCAAAATAGATATGATAAGCTTTAGGTGACCACCATAAGAGAGAAGGTTAGCTTTCCAAGAAGAGAGCTTCGAGTAAAATTTATCGACCAAAAGCTTCCAGTTAGAAGTGAATGACATATTAGATTCAATAGGTAAACCAAGATAATTAAAAGGAAACGAACCCGCACTACATCCCGTGATGGATGCCATAAGGTGAACATCTTCAGAAGACACTCCAATGCCATAAATGCTGGACTTATGGATGTTTATTTTCAGACCTGAAGCTAAATAGAAGACCTTGAAGATGCGAATAATGTTTTCCAAATCGCGATTGCTCCAGTCCGTGGTAATTACAACATCGTCGTTAAAAAATAAGTGACTAAGGTTTATATCAGAGGAGCCAATGTTAATGCCACGAATACGACCATTCGAAACATGGACCTGAATTCACGTGGGAGCGTGAAGATCAAATGAAACTTAAGTATCAGCATCTTTTAGTTCTAGTAGTAGTTGAATTTCGGGGTCGAAATTCTTTTTAAGGGGGGGTAGATTGTAACCCTGGCCCTTTTCTGAGATTTTGAATATTCTAATTTAGTCCTTTGACAATTTGACTTTTGTCAGTTTCGTTAGAACAAGTACCGTGTTGACGGTGGTGAATCAAGGTGATTGTGAGTATTTCATGTTTATGTTGCTTGTGTTAATCCTTTTTAGAGGATTTTATCTATGTTGATTATGTTCAGGGAGGTTCGTCCCGTAAATAGCTTGAAATGCCAAAAAACGAGTCCCGACACGTCCGTTAATGTTCAAAACGAATTTTGGGAAGTTTAATTTGGAAATATGTCGTGTAAATATTCTAAGTTCTTGGAAAAGTATTTTAAGTCTAATAAAAATACTAAGAAACTTCGGGTAATATTTTAAAGTCGAGAACTTTGAGTTTTAAGAGAACCCGACACAAAACGAAGCATCCCGAGCCCCTTTAGATACCCTATCCGGTTCGAGCCAAGGAGGGAACAAGAAGGCATGTTTTTAGCTATTGTGTCTCAAGCCTAGTACTATAAGCTTTTGACTTGGCTCATTTCACACTTTGTGCATGATTTTGAAAATACATTTTTCTCTCTTTTGCTCTCTCTTGTTGCGTTCGATCTACACGCACACACACACACTTAAAATTTTGCTGACTTGATCAAGAACATGAAGATTTAGGAATATTGGGTTGATTCTAGTATTCGGGTTATCATTTAAACAACGTTTGGATTGTCAGATCGTGTTTTAACTCGCTTTCAAAACCCTCTTTGTAAGTCTTCTAAATTTTTATTTAACTTGTACTTTTTAATGTCTAATGATGCATAGAAGCTAGTTGTACGGTGCGTTTGCTAAAAATCAAACACGAAAAATTTACGGCAACTAATAAAGGGTGCGTTTTTTGTTCGAATAAGAAATAAGGGAAACGAGGGTTTTGTAGTTTTATTGTCGTGGTTGTGATGGTTGAAATATATTTATTTGCTATTTAGCTTATTTTTGTTAGTAGCTTATTTGGCTTATTTATAAGCACTATTGAACTTATTTTAGGCTTATGTTGATTCAAAAACCACAAGGACAAGGAAACAAGTATTTTTGGTTGATTACCTCTTATGTCGTATTTTTGTGAGCTTATTTTGATAGTCTATTGTGATATCTAAAGAACTACGTAGCTTATTAGCTTACTTAAAAGCTTATTATAGTTGTTTGGGAGCTATAAGACTCACGGCCCAATAAGTCCAATAAGCCGTGGCTTATTGTAGGCTTATTGTGGTTTGGATTATTTTGATAACTATCGTTTGGGCTTATATTTACTAATGGGCTTTCGTATTGGGCCTAAATCGTATTTTATACCTACAAATAACTTAATGGACTTCTATTGGGCCTTAAGGCCCAATAAGCTAAAAATTAGTCGTTTTGTACGTTTAGAACGAACTTTTGAAAGTGAAACATATTTATATAATTACATATGAATAAATTTATCGTTTAAGGAAACATGTTTTGAGAAACGTTACGAAATATAGATTTTGGCATTTTGTCAGAAAATGATGAAATTTGGGAAAAAGTGTTGAAATTGAGGTTTGAAACCTTAGAAAACATTGTGTAAACGAACAGGTCATGCCGAATTTTCATAAAATCTCTATACTTAGAATTTTCTTACTCAAAACTTACTTTTACGAAAAAAATAATAAATATTATTATTTTAATAAGTCGACTAAAAGACGAAGAATGTATATTTTATAAATATAAAATATGAAACTTCTCTAAGTTGTTTTATGAAAATAAACGTTTAATTTCCTATAAGCTATACAATTAATTAAGGTAACTAAGGTTACCGAATGGATTTACCGAAGTATATTTTGAATGTCTATTATTTAGTTATCTTATATTACTTATCTATTTTACTTATATAATATAAGTATAGTATACTACAGTATAAATTAGAGTATGTTATCTTGAAACTAAGTCGTCAACCATCACACCACTAACAACGCCTAAGAGTGACCGTACAACACTCGTTTGACCTCTATGCATCAATCTAGAAAACATCTTTTGTAGCGTATATCTGAAATGGACATTAATTGGACTAGGTCGTGTTCGGACGTCGTTGCATTTGCTTGTTTGATCTTGCTACTGTCACCCTGTTGAGGTGAGTTCTCGTAGCCCCATTTTTTAAATCTTTTTCGTTGGGGGAAAATGATACTCAAATCTGTTTTGAACTGATTTTCTGTATTGTGCAAAAGTTGATTTGTTTTTGGAACAATGGTATGTGCCTATGACAGCTATGTGAATGACATGAGTTTTAGTAGATAATGATGTGTGGAACTTCTGTGTGGATCTTTTATAGCATGGACTTGCTATGGTTTGAAATGATATGTGATCTTCCGCCCTATATATAGCTCCAGCTAGTAGGCTTTAGGTTCGTGTGAATTGAGAGTTGAGGACATTGCATGGCAATGGTCCATATGGATGAGAATTAGATAGCATGGAGATGCTATGTTTAGAAATTGAATGTGTTGCATGTATTCACTGTCATATTGCATAATTGTCCACTACTTAAAATATTGGCACATCGACTGGGTTTTCTATCAAACCTACGAGCTCACCAATATTTTTGTTGATCTTTTCGAGTATCATTTTCAGGTATTGAGAATGATCAGTGAAGCTGAGTTGCAAGCTTTAGCAGACCTTAAGAGCATCCTGTTTGGATTGCATTCTGAGAGATTTGACATTTAGCTTTGTGTTGAACTTAAGTATTTTAAAGATTGTTGTTTTAAGAATAGTATGGACCCCTGCGTTCTTGTTGGGACTTCACTCAAGTCTGTACTTGAGGTTGGAGATCATCATGACACTTTTCATTAATGCATTTTAGTTTTCTCTATCGTGTACCTTGTGTTATGATTGATCATTTTTCGTCGCATACCCGTGTTTTTGCCTATGTCGGGGTGTGACAGAATTGGTAATCAGAGGCAAGGTTATAAAGAACTAGGTGGTTTCGCCTAGACTATAACCTAAGAACCTTCATATAGTTGCATTATAGGATCTATGTGTGCGGTATTCCGCTTATACTTGTTTCTATGGTTATATAGTACATCGTATTAGAAAGTCAATCATTGAAATGTGTGAGCTCAATACTGGATACAACTGGGAAAGGATGCGAGTATAACTACGGTGGCCAATGTAGTTATAAATGTATCACAACCCACGCGTATTTGGTAATATCGTTCACACAAAGTGGTGTTGACACCTTAGGACCGTATTATGCGTATTATAGTATATTAAGTTATCCTATATATATTAACCTTCCCGCCTACCTAACGTTACCTATGTCCTCCCTCGTGTAGATAATGATGCCACCACGAGGAGGAAGGACAGGTAGACGGACTGGTAGAGGAGGTGGTAGAACTTGAGGTCGATCTAGTGATCAAGGTAATGGTAGGATTGATGGTCAAGGTGGCCAAGTAGGTGGTCAAGGTAATGAGGTGAATCGATCTGTTGCTGTTCATTGTAAATGTGTAGGATTGATTGGTCAAGGTGGCTAAGTCGGTGTGTCAAGTTGAATAAGGTAGATGAATGATTCTATTTGACGGAAGTCCCGACTATGCTCCCACTATCATTGGCACAACAGCTGCAGAACCTACTTGTACTACTTAGAGCTACTAAATGCATTGCAACAGGAAACCCTAGAAATCAAAAACGTACGCGATGCCGACAATTTGAAATCATCCAGGGCGATGTTAGGGAAGTGTTCAATGTAGAAAAACAACCTAAGGTGTTGTTGTACATATACAGAGAGTTTCATAGCTTGTAACCCTAAAAAGAATGACGGGTACTAGTGCTATTAATCAATACCCGTTGGAAAGAGAAGATGGAGTGCTTAGTATAAGATATTGAGTGGGTGTGAGGAAAACCAAAAGGTAAAGTACACTGCTGGTTCATTTGTAGGTAAGGCCCTTATGTGGTGGAACTCTCAGATCCACACATGAAGTAGAGAGGCCGCCTGATTGGGATAGTCAATCTTGAAACTTTAATAATTTGACAAAAGAATGGACTTTCCCCGTCAAATGAGATTCAGAAACAAGAAACAGATTTCTGGAACCACGCCTTAGTGTCGAGCTTGCCAGTTTTGCGCATACTGATAGGTTCCATGAGTTGGCTAGGTTAGTTCCTCACTTAGTTACCCTTAAAACAAAATGCATGAGAGGTACATTTTAAGTGTGCCCCTTGCACAACAAATCCGAGGGATGGTGGCAGCAACGAATCCATAAACAGAATTATATGATTGGCTATAGAAGGCAGAACACAAACAGATAAAGGCCGTTTATGAATGTTCACTGTAGAATGACACCTGAGAAAAGAGAGGAATGGATGGAGAGCATATAGAGATCAGTGAACTGTAATTAGATATTAAGTACAAGAGTGAAACTAGAAATGGTAATGTCTTTAGCCTACAAAAGTCACTAACTTCCGGTGAGGAGAGAATAACATTTGCATAATCCCGTAAGTGTGATAAGTTGTAACCAACACGCCACCCACCTGAGATGCCTTGTTGGGCTTGCTTTAACTGTATGCACGCCCTTGGACAATGGCAAAGGAATCGAGAGAGTGGATGCCTAGGATGGGTGAACCCGTGAATAGATAAGAAACCCAACTACTGCTAGGCTCCCTAGATATTGTATGAGTGATGTAGGAGAACCAATCATTTATAAAGGACACATGTCACTATTGTAACCAAGCACAATAGGCCTAATGGGTGAAAACCATCAAAACGAAGTTGTTGCGCTAAAAAGGGGACCAAGATCGTATGGGAACAACGGTTAGGTAACCAGGCACATGGAAGGGCGTTTATGCTGGGAGCAGAGGAGGCTTGCCATGACCTGAACATCATGACGGGTACGTTCACTTTAAACGATCACTATGCTATAACTCTATTCGATTCTGTTGCCGACTATAGTTTCATTTCCACTACTTTCATACCTATGTTGGGCATAGAGCCTAATGAATTAGGATTCAGTTATGAGATTGAGATAGCTAGCGTCTAGCGGGCAGCAAGTAGAGATTGATAAAGTTGTTAGGGGTTGCAAACTAGAAATAGAAGGTCACATGTTTGATATTAATTTGATACCGTTCGGAAGCAGGAGTTTCGATGTGATCATAGGAATGGATTGGTTGTCCAACCATAAGGCCAAAATAATTTGTCACGAGAAGGTAGTTAGAATACCCCTACAAGACGGCCAAGTACTTAGAGTTATAGGAGAAAGACCAGAAGAGAAAATGAGACATCTAATGAGTACTAAGGCCAAGGAACAAAAACAAGAAGAGATTGTTGTGGTTAGAGACTTTCCCGAGGTATTTCCGGATGACCTATCAGGATTACCACCTATTCGAGAAATTGAATTCCATATTGAGTTAATCCCTGGAGCAATACCGGTCGCGAAATCTCCCTATCGATTGGCACCTTATGAAATGGAGGAATTGTCGGGTCAACTCAAAGAACTCCAGGACAAGGGTTTCATTCGACCAAGCTCGTCGCCTTAGGGGAGCATCGGTATTATTTGTTAAGAAGAAGGATGGATCATTTAGAATGTGTATTGATTATAGAGAGTTAAACAAGTTAACCATTAAGAACCATTATCCACTCCCTAGGATAGGCGACCTGTTCGATCAACTTCAAGGATCGCAATACTTCTCTAAGATAGATCTTAGGTCCGGATACCACCAAGTGAGAGTGCATGAGGATGACATTCCAAAGACTGCGTTTAGAACTTGTTATGGACATTTTGAATTCACAATAATGCCCTTTGGTCTGACTAACGCACTAGCGGTATTTATGGATCTGATGAACCGAGTGTGTAGACCTTATCAAGACAAGTTTATGATAGTGTTCATAGATAATATCTTGATCTACTCTAGGACCCGGGGGGAGTATGAAATGCATCTAGGGTTAGTTTTGGAACTACTCAAGAAGGAGAAACTGTATGCTAAGTTTTCTAAGTGTGAA
This sequence comes from Tanacetum coccineum, assembly GCA_026074375.1. Taxonomy (NCBI): domain Eukaryota; kingdom Viridiplantae; phylum Streptophyta; class Magnoliopsida; order Asterales; family Asteraceae; genus Tanacetum; species Tanacetum coccineum. The sequence goes on from BQNB010172257.1 coordinate 10,725, forward strand.
TTTTGGTTGCAAGAGGTACAATTTCTTGGGCATGTGATCAATGGTGATGGGATTCATGTAGACCCTAGTAAGATTGAAGTTGTTAAGAATTGGGAAGCCCCTAGAACTCCGTCTGAAGTTCGTTCATTTCTAGGCTTGGCTGGGTATTATCGTCGATTCATTGAGAACTGTTTCTAAGATAGCTAAGTCGCTTACCATCTTGACACAAAAAAGTAAGACCTTTGATTGGGGTGAGGAACAGGAAAAGGGATTTTAAACTTTGAAGGATAAGTTGTATAATGCACCTGTTCTAGCTCTCCCCGATGGACCAGAAGATTTTGTGGTGTACTGTGATGCATCAGGCTTAAGATTAGGTTATGTGTTGATGCAAAGAGGTAAGGTGATAGCATATGCATCTAGGCAGTTGAAAATCCATGAGAAAAAAACTACACTACCCATGATTTAGAACTGGGCGCGATTATGTTTGCTCTCAAGATCTGAAAACACTACTTGTATGGGACAAAGTGTGTTATCTATACCGACCATAAGAGTCATCAGCACATCTTTAACCAAAAGGAATTGAACATGCGTCAGCGTCGCTGGATAGAGCTTTTCAATGGCTATGACTGTGAAATTTGCTACCATCCTAGTAAGGCGAATGTAGTAGCTGATGCACTGAGTAGGAAGGAGAGGATCAAACCTAGGAGGATTAGAGCCATGAACATAACCCTTCAGTCGAGTATCAAGGATAAGATACTAGCGGCTTAAGAAGAGGCATCTGATGAGTCTGCAGGATTGTAGAGAGGGCTAGATGAACTAATAGAACATAGGAGTGATGGAGCATTGTATTACCAGGATCGAATATAGGTCCCTTTGAAGGGTGATGTGGGAACCTTGATAATGAATGAAGCCCATAAGTCGAAGTACTCTGTACACCCAGGATCTGATAAGATGTATTATGATCTTAGGGATAGGTATTGGTGGCCGGGAATGAAGAAGGATATAGCTGTGTATGTTATTAGGTGTTTAACTTGTTTGCAGGTGAAGGCTGAACATCAGAGGCCATATGGCTTACTACAGCAACCTGAGATCCCTGAATGGAAATAGGAGAGAATAGCAATGGACTTTGTTACTAATCTACCAAGGACTAGTAGTGGGCATGACACAATTTGGGTCATTATGGACCGATTGACTAATTCTGCTCATTTTCTACCTATGCGTAAGGACTATAAGATAGATAGGTTAACTAGACTCTATCTGAATGAGATCGTTGCTAGGAACGGTGTGCCGATCTCAATCATATCTGATTGTGACAGTCGTTTCACATCGAGGTTTTGGCAAACAATGCAAGAGGCATTATGAACTAGGTTAGACATGAGTACGGCTTACCACCCTCAAACCGACAATCAGAGTGAGCGTACTATCCTGACCTTGGAAGACATGCTTAGAGCATGCGTCCTTGACTTTGGGGGAAGTTGGGATGTTCATCTTCCATTGGTAGAGTTCTCATATAACAATAGTTAGCATTCTAGGGTGAGGTGCGCACCGTTTGAAGCCTTGTATGGTAGGAAGTGTCGCTCACCGATTATGTGGACAGAAGTTGGAGAAGGGCATTTGATAGGGTCTGAGTTAGTGTAAGAAACCACTGAGAAGATCTCGTAGATTAAGGATAGACTTAAGGCTGCACGTGATCGTCAGAAAAGTTATGCAGACAAGAGGAGAAAACCCTTAGAGTTCAGTGTAGGATAGCATGTCTTGCTCAAAGTGTCGCATTGGAAAGGTGTGGTACACTTTGGGAAGAAGGGAAAACTAGCACCTAGGTTTGTTAGACCCTTTGAGATCACTGAGAGGATCGGTCCAGTGGCCTATAGGCTTAGACTACCTGAAGAACTGAATGGTGTTCATGACACGTTCCACATGTCGAATCTTCAGAAGTGTTTGGCTGACCCAACACTACAGATACCTTTGGATGAAATCCGGGTGGATGCTAAGTTAAACTTTATGGAAGAGCCTGTGGAAATCTTAGAGCGAGAGTTCAAGAAGCTTAAGCGTAGTAGAATTGCCATCGTGAAGGTTCGGTAGAATTCGAAACGTGGACCTGAATTTACGTGAAGATCAAATGAAACTTAAGTATCCGCATCTTTTTAGTTCTAGCAGTAGTTGAATTTCGGGGTCGAAATTCTTTTTAAGGGGGGTAGAATGTAACCCTTGCCCTTTTCTAAGATTTTGAATGTTCTAATTTAGTCCTTTGACTATTTGACTTTTGTCAGTTTCGTTAGAACAAGTACCGTGTTGACGGTGGCGAATCAAGGTGATTGTGAGTATTTCATGTTTATGATGCTTGTGATAATCCTTTTTAGAGGATTTTATCTATGTTGATTATGTTCCGGGTGGTTCGTCCCGTAAATAGCTTGAAATGCTAAAAAACGAGTCTCGACACGTCCGTTAATGTCAAAAACAAATTTTGGGAAGTTAATTTGGAAACTTGATCAAGAACATGAAGATTTAGGAATATTGGGTTGATTCTAGTATTTGGGTTATCATTTAAACAACGTTTGGGTTGTCGGACCGTGTTTTAACTCTCTTTCCAAACCCTCTGTAACACCCTCAATTTGGGTCGCAGCGGAATAATGAGTCCGGGAGAGTTACTTCATAGATCAATAGCACAAGATATGAGAACGACCTTAAAAAAAGTCGTTTAAAATACGATACATTGGATTTATTAAAATTGTTTAATACAAAGCGCAACGGCTTAAATTGTTCAACATTTGATAACAAAG
>BQNB010172258.1:0-13483 GCA_026074375.1 Tanacetum coccineum
CTTCGGCACTGGAGTATGAAACAGTGTGTTGTCGTTTAGCGGACTAGGATAATAAGTTATCACCCAAAAAGATACAATAACCTGAGGTAGACCTGCGTGTAGATGTACAACCCGCCCAATCAACATTAGTATAACCAACTAGAGAGGTAGTGAAGGACGCATATAAGTGAAGGCCTAGATCCGAAGTACCCTGAACATATCGTAAGATACGCTTGAGAGCAGCTAAATGTGGCTCTCTCAGATCATGCATATAAAGGCAAATCTGCTGAACTGCGTAAGATAAATCTGGATGTGTAAAAATAAGACATTGGAGCCCCCTCTAAGGATTCGATATAAAGTAAGATCCATAACAGGAGCACCTTCCGGGCCCAGTTTAGACTCTGTATTAACGGGTGTCCGAGAAGGGTTACAAGTAACCATGTGAGCACGCTCAAGGAGCTGTAGAACATACTTCTTATGTGATAAAAACAAACCTGTAAGAGTACGATTAGCAGAAATACCAAGAAAGTAATTAAGCGCCCCAAGATCAGTCATGTCAAACTCGTTATTTAGAGAACCTATAATCTGCTGAAGTAGGGCTGGACAAGAAGCTGTGAGAATGATGTCATCCATATAAATAAGTAAGTAAGCAACCTGAGAACCGTGTCTATAGATAAACAATGAGGAATCACAGCGACTATGATAAAATCTAGCTCGTGTGGCATAACCTGCAAACCGCTAAAACCAAGCACGGGATGCTTATTTCAATCCATATAAAGATCTTTGTAAAAGACAAACATGATGAGGATACTGATTGTCAATAAAACCAGGAGGGTGATGCATGTACACAGTCTCAGATAAGTCACCGTTAAGAAAATCATTTTTAACATCAAGTTGGTGTATGGGCCATTAACGAGGCACGACAAGGCCAAGGACCGTGCGAATGGTGGCCGGTTTAACGACCGGACTAAACGAATCATCAAAATCAACACCTAGTTGCTAACTACTACCGTTAGCAACTAAACGAGCCTTATAGCGGCACAAAGTCCCGTCAGCATGAAATTTATGCTTAAACAACCAAATAGAGCGAACCATATTAACACCTGCGGGCCTTGGTACAAGTAACCAAGTGCCATTTTTAACCAACGCATTATATTCATCGTACATAGCATTACGCCAGTTTGGGTCCTTTAAGGCGTGAGCCGGATTTTTAGGGATATGAGAAATAGAAGAAGTATGTAGAGACAAGCGATTGACATGTTTGACAATGCCTGATTACGATCGAGTGATCGTGGGATGGGTACGAGAAGGTTCGTGTACAGTTTCGGTGTTTGGCTGGGGATTTGGAAAATAAAAAATTAGTGGTAGTAGTTGACTGGTTTAATGGGCCGAAGTAGATGGATCGCTGGCGTGGTTGTGGGCTATCGAAGTTGGGAAAGTGGATTGAGGTGAAGGTGATGGGTCGGTAGGAGTTGGGCCTTAGGGTGTTAGGCAGTATGGGGTGTTGGGCGCCACATTAGGGATGGCCGTATTGTTGGGCTGAGTCATTTCGTGAGTTGGGGGAGGTATAGGGGCTGATGCGAGGGTATTTAAGAGGTGGGAAGGTATGGGGTCGAGGAAGGTGTAAGAAGGTGGGGATGAGGGTGTCATAGAACGGTATGGAAATTAGGTTTCGTCAAAAGTGACGTGTTTAGAGAGGATAATTTTATTTATTTTAAGGTCTAGGCATCGAAAACCACGATGGTAAGCGGGGTAGCCCAAAAATATACTAAGAGTGGCTCGTGGAGCAAGTTTGTGTAGAGAGTGAAGGTGAGGGTAACATAGACACCCGAATATTCATAGGCGGGAGTATAAGGTATTTCATTGTGAATTGCGGTAGAGGGTAGAAGGTTGAGTAGATAGGTGGCCATATGGATAGCCTCGACCCAAAAGGTGGGAGGAATGTGTGCTTGAAAAAGTAAAGTGCGAATGATATTGTTGATTGTTCGTATAATTCATTCAGCTTTGCCATTTTGTTGGGATGTTTTGGGGCAAGAGAATCTAAGTTGAATGCCATGTTTGGCAAAGAGGGTGTGAAGTCGGTTGTTATCGAACTCTCCGCCATGATCACATTGGAAGCTTTTTATTTCGCATTTGAATTGGTTTTTAACGTAATTACGAAAGTGCAAAAATTTATCAAACATGTCAGACTTTGAACGAAGAGGGTATATCTATAAGTAATGAGAGAAATGATCAAGGAAGAAGACATAGTATTTAAAACCACTAGAACTAATAATGGAAGATGTCCATAAATCAGAATGAATAATATCAAAATAATGTTCAACAATAAAATCCGAACTATGAAAGGGAAGCTTCACATGCTTGCCAAGTTGGCAAGCGTGACAAATATGTGAAGATTTTTCTTTATTACATGAAATAAAACGACTAAAGACAAGCGAACATAGCACTTGATCACCCGGATGTCCGAGGCGTTGATGCCACATGGAAGCACTTGTCGAGAGAAAAGCAGTGGGAGAAGTTGACGGCTTGGTAACTAGATAGAGATCGCCCGAGCTGTCACATCGAAGGAGGATATGACGAGTCAAGTAATCCTTCATAGAAAAACCAAAGGCGTCAAATTCAATAGTACAATTATTGTCCCTAGTGAACTGACGAACAGAAATGAGATTTTTAATTATATTGGGGGTTACAAGAACATTATGAAGATGAAGTGGGCGATGATGGGAAGGAATAATGCTATGGCATGTGTTGGTGACGGGAATAGACTTGCCATCACCAACGTAAATAGATGGAAATAAGCGTTTTATCAAAAATGGTACTTAAATTACTTGCATTAAAATTTAAATGAGAAGAGGCACATGTATTCATGTGCCAAGTCGGGTCTTGCAGCGGCATAGTGATAAGCGCACTTGGTAGAGTAGTAGGTTGGGATGCATAAATAGCCGGAGTGTGACCGAGTATACCTTGACTGAGATGCGGCAATCTGTAATGCATTTGTGGTGTAAACTGTTGAGCAACATTAGTCTTGTGGGCCACATATTGGGCTAGGGTGCAGGTGAACATATTGAAATAAAGTGATATGATACACCTTTTTTTCTTAACCAATCGATTAAACTATTGATTTTATTTGATATGAAACCAAATAAAGTCAACAATGACTGCTAGAATTGAACATTTAGGTGAAGAAAAGATAGAAAAAAAGATACAATCAGAGATGATGGTACTTGAGAGATATAGAGAGAACTTAGGGAGATGTTTTACTTTTTAGAGAGAAATTAGGAGAGGACCGGTTTTTTCTCTGATTACCATATTGAATGGTGAAACTTTGTCTGTTCTTTCATTCATCAATCGTTATAATTTATACGGGTACAAGACTATGTGGATAGACAACTAATTAATGCTTGACAAGATAATAATTGACTAGATAATTACTGACAACTAATTGATTGAATAATCAATTTGACAACTAATTATTGATAAGATAATGATAATATGCCATGCTAACATCTTCTTCATGTAGGTCATATAACTTTACTAAAAAAAACACACACTCAAATCATCAATCAAATCAATGGCAAGAAAGGCCTTGGTCGTCTTCCTCTGCTTCATTTCCATCATTTCTAATGAACCTCTTTATCCCTCCATCCCTCCTCCGTCCTCTTTCATCATCCCTCAACTTACAACTTTACAAAGTATTGATGACTTATCAGACCATTAATTGTAATATATAGAAACTTGATTCCATCTCCAAAGTCTAATAAATTTGTCCGACCATTCTTTGTGTTATTCTCAAACTTGATTCCATCTCCAAAGTCTAGATGATTTTTTGGACCATTCATCGTGTTATTCTCAAACATTATTAGACCATCCATAGTGTTATTCTCAAACTTGATTCCATCTCCAAAGTCTAGACCATTTTTCAGACGGTTCATAGTGTTACTCACAAACTTGATTCCATCTCCAAAGTCTATATAACTTGTCGGAACATTGATCGTGTTATTCTCAAACTTGATTCCATATCCAAAGTCTATACCATTTATCGTGTTATTCTGAATCTTGATTTCATCTCCAAAAACCTGCATGTTGAAAGGAGCATTGTCAAATGCGTTTGGAAGGTTATTCCAGTACGAGCTCGGACCCAAAGACAACATAGATGCATTCTCCATATTGGCAAGATCACCAGCACGTACTAAAGCCTTCCTCTTTAACTCCACCAAAGCCGCAATATATTGCTCGAGTTCCTCTACTTTAATCCCTTCAATGTCTTGCTCGAACCATAGAACAAACTCGTAAGAAGACTTACCTATTTTCTCTTGTTGAATCATCTCATACTTCCTCTTCTCCCTCTCCAACTCCTTCTTAAGCTCGGAATACTTTAGGTTTTGCCCGATCACTGATGGTTGATTTGGGGACGACAATGATGTTGATCTAGTGTTATCGTAGCGGTCGATAACAACATCAACTGAAGGATGCCAAAAAGCATAACAATGCCCATCGGGTGATTGAACAAGGATTACAGATAATCACCTTTTTAGGGGTAATTATATATCAAATAGTATAATAAAATATCAAATATAAAATCCCCGCAAGTCAACCTAGTCAACCCTTTAGGAAAAAGGTCAACAAACTCACGGGTATGATATAAATGATTCCGGGCAAGTGATCACCCGGGTCGTTCTCCCAACGAGGCGTGAAATGGAGAGTCGAAAGTCGGTTTGATATTTGATGTTTGAATAATAAGATTTTGATTGGTTTTCTATTTCTACGGGAAAAACAAGTAATAGGCAACTTAAAAACGAAAGTAATTAAAGCTAAATCATTAAAAACGATAACGGGAATCCTAAAAAAATGTGACTTAAAACCTAATTTATCAAAATTTAATCCTAAAATGATTTTTTAACTTTTTATAAATCCTAAATGACTAAAATGCAAGAACAAATAAAAGTAAACCAAAAACGTAAGCAATTAAAGTAAAATAACGAAGAAAAACGATAACGGGACCAAATCCCGTTCTTTAAAAAACCAAATTTTACAAATTTAACCCTACGAAAGCAAAATTAATTTTTAACAATCCTAAATGATAAAAGAAAATTAAAAAAAAAGAATTATTTTTTTTTACTTTTGTATTTTTTTATTATGAATTAAAAACTGATTTAATCTAAAAAATTAATTAAAAATACTAAACTAATTTGGAAAAATCTAAAAAATACAGGAAAATACTTTAAGCTATATAGAATGCATGAAAAATAAGAGTTTTGAAAAACAGCTTATAAATAAGCTGGAAATAAGCTACAAAGGGCTGATAAGCAAAACAGCTAAAAAGGGTATAAAAATAAAGTGAAAGGAACATGGGCAGATAGCCCTGGTCTGGTGCAATGGTTAAAGCGTTATGTTTTTATTTTTGAAAACTTTTTAAACAACTTTTTTAATAAACTGAAAATAAGCATTTTTAAAACTAACAACTTTTTATGAAAAGTAGTAATAAGCTAGAAAATAAGCAAAATAGAAGACAATTTTGACTTAAAAGGAATTTAACTAAAAAATTCTAAACTAATTTGCATACAAGACTTAAATAAGCTAACATGAAGACTAAATATGCTACTCGGGACTTAGACTAACCCTAAATAAGCTAACTTGATATGAATTAAGCATTTTAAATAAGCTGGGAATTAAGCACTTTAAACCTACAGTTTCACAAAAGACTAAAAAGCTAATGTTGGGAATTATACATTCCTGACTAGTACCGTTAGTTATATTAGTTAGTACCGCTAGTTGTAATTTGTACTGACAGTACAAAATGTTAGTACTGATCAGATATCAAAGCTAAAAAGCAGTTTAAAATGACAAATAAGCTAGAAAAGATGATAAGTTAACCTAATAAGCAACTAAGAACAAAAATAAGCAAAAATATAAGCTGGATAAGCTTTACAAAGCATATAAGCTCTTTGGCCTAAATCTGTCAGCCAAACAGCCATAGGGACATTTTCTAGCTTATTTTTAAGCTAGTAAATGAATCATTATGGCTTAATGGCTTATATACAATTAAAGCTTGTGCTATAAGCTTTAATAATCAGCAAACAAAAAGGAATTTGAAATTCAACTAAGCCATGAAAAAGCTTAATAAAAAAGGCCACTTTCAAAATTTTGCTCTTTTTGGATTTCATTCAAAAGACAAATGGCTTTTTGCAGCCCCTACTTTAGACTATTAAAATAAGTTCAAAAATTACGAAATAAGCAAAAAACAAATTAAACTTAGACTACAAACTACTTGTGCACTGAAATCAGGACGCCTAATATTAGGTTAACTAAGCTAGATTTGCTTATGAAAAATGGATTTTGAACTTGGAAAATGTACTTGAGAACTATGACAGATTTCAACCAAATCACAAATGCAATTGCACACTTTAACTAAAGCTACACTACTGCATATCTAACTAGAAACAGGCATCAAAAAGACACAAACTAGAACTTAATCAAAATTTAACTAACTAAGCTAGATTATAAAGCAAAATTTTCCACAGATTCAAAACATGGATATCATGATCCTAAAATTTGAGATTTAAACAATGACAACTTATTAAAATTAACCTATAGACTAATTTAAAACTTTCTAAAACTGATTTGAGTGCCAGAATACATCTTGAACACAATTTGACCTATTTTGGATCCTTGACCCAAACACCCCTTTAAATTCTGATTTTGCATTTTAAAGCTATAAAAGTTTGAATTAAGCTAAAATAAGTAAAAACAGATATAGCAATAGGAAAATAAAGAACAAATAAGCATTAACTAATGAGAATTAAGCACAAATAAGCATACTAATAAGCTAACAGTAATAAGCATAAATAAGCACTTAGAAAAGATTTTAAAGAAAAAACAAGGTGTACCTTATTCCCTTGCTCAAAACAGGGAATTCAAGTAGCTTTTTCAAGCTAATCTACAAGCTCAGCTTATAAGAATAAGCTGTTAAAAACCCTATAAGCTTGTCCTTGTCTGGTTTTTAACATTTTTTTGAACAATAAAAAGCAGTTTAAGCTAAAACTTGTTATAACCAGAGTATAGCTAAGTCACATAAACATAAAGAATCAAGTTCCAACAGATTTTAAGCACTAAGTAGATGTTATGAGTAAATAAGCAGTTTAAAAAGTTAAGATTGACAGATTTGCACAAAACATAAAAACTAAAATCTCATTAAGTTTTAAAAAGATTACAAGATTTTTAAATGTAAAATTACAAAATAAATAAGCTGGAAAACATGAGAATTATACTACTCCTAATTAAGCTACCCTAGATGGTTTCATCTTCTCTTTCTTCTTTCTTTTTATAAGCCGTGAAGGTCCTTGGTGTGTGTTAGTTGTGCTTGTTGTGTGAGAGGATTCCAAACCTCAATCTTAGCCATCAATCTTTCTTGTTCACCAATCCTTGCATTCTAAACCCTTGATTAAATTACCTTGTCCAATCCACCAATCAGGAACCCTGGGATTGCCAATGTGGTTGTCACTTTGTGAGGTGGGGTTGGGGGTTTTGGCAGGTTGTGGTGGTGGTGTCGAGGGTGATAATGATGGTTTGGCGGGAAAAAATAGAGTTGGGAGAGATAAACAGTGTTTTTGATATTTAACGGGGTTAATCCCCTCATTTTGGTATATGTTTGCATCGTTAGTCCTTTTGGACTAACAATGTTAGTCCTTGAGGACTAACGATGTAAAGGGGTTTAAAGGGTTTATTAGTTAACGGGGTTAAGTGGGTTAAGGGATTATGGATTGGGCTTTTTGTTTGGGCCGGGTAAGAAAGGGTTGGGTCCGGTTAGGTTTATAAGGTTTAAGGGTTTATTTAATTGTAGTGGGCTGACCCGGCCCAACAAGGTGGGCCCGGGTTGGTCCATTTTGACAATTTTGGGTTTTTGGGTTCGTTTTTTGATGCTCATTCCATTTCCGTGTCCCGGGGTTGACTTTGACTTTGATTGGCTGTCTTTGACTTTGACTTTTCGCGCTCTTTTCATTCTCGTGCTCGGTTTTGTCGTTTTGGCTTCGTTTTTGTCCTTTTCTGAATATCCGTTACCTGCACAATACAAACAGCAAAACAAGCATATATTTGGCATTTTATGTCCGTTTTTTGTCATTTAGGCTCGTTTTATTAGGTAAAAGGTATGTGTATTTAAGCACATACCAAAATCCCCCATACTAAACTATTGTCGTGTCCTCACGCAATGCCATAAGTAAACACTTTAGAAAACCAAGAATCTCAATCCCTCTTGACTAATTACCTCGGAAAGTATCTAAGTGTTCATCAAGTGGAATTAAAGAATCAATAGCTTTAAAAAGCCTCGTTTTGACCATTTTTAAATATTTACACTTATTTCCACACATATTTTTGTATTTTTTTTATTTTTCTCATTTTTTTGTACTTTTCTTTTTAATCAACTAACTAACATGTTTGACTTTCGTTATTTTCATAACTTTAAGGGTCATAGAACAAGACGCACTTTAATCCTAAAATGCCCAAAAAAGGATAAATTCATCGTCCTCGACTTTTCACTTGTCTCAAACCAAGCTTAAAAACGAAATCACTGTTAAATATAAGTTAAGATGCTAACACTACTTATATTTATAACTTGTGAACTTTTCACTTCGGACAATTATTATATATTAGATGAATGTGCCATTTCGAATTCCAACTATGGATCAACTTTTTACAAAAGTTCTATGCTTCACGTTCCACCCAAGATTAATGAGTTTGAAGGCGAAATCATTCCATGTAGCGACTTTCGTCTCGGCACATCCCAACCTTGCGGCTAAGTGACCAGGCTTTTGACACCCCACAGAGACTAGTATCGAGACTCACGGACCTTCGGTTTCAAAGACTCTTAGGTTTCCCGTTTATACATAGTTTATTTAGAAAAACCACAACTTAAATAGTCCTAGTTCGAAAGCATATTTAAATTTAAGAAAAAGAGATTTTCCCTATATTTATTAAATCACATTTATTGCACTTAACATTAATATAACCATGATACAATTGAAATCCTTGACCTTTTTGAAGGCTACAACATCGGTTGTGAGCCGGCAAGATGCATCAAACTTTTATCAGTCTCGGAGTATTATTCGCAAACTTTTATCAGTCTTGGATTATTATTATTACTATGGGCTTTCTTTAGAAGGCTGTAACATCGGTTGTGAATCGGCAAGATACAGCAAACTTTTATCAGCCCACAATTTATATTTATTATATTTTTGCATTTTTCATCTTTTCTTTTTTTTTAAATATAGGGAAAACGTCTTTTTGAAAAATTCAAGTATAAATTTGAACTAAGGCTAAAGTTTTTACTATATACTACATAAAAATTATTGATTTAGGTTTAATCTCCAAAAGTAGCACGTATATTAATCAGGTTAAGAGCTTATGGGAGAAAAAGTGACAAATTACATACATGAGCTCTTAAGATTTCCGAATAATCCTTGTCTAGCATCTAACTCATACTTAACACTATCATTTTTCGTTCTTCGCAAATATTTGCGAATGCTTAGTCTAAAAGTTAAGGAACAAGCTAGATCTCAACATACTCGATCGAGTCAAAATTTATTCTTATTCTACCCAGCAGGAAAGTCAAAATTGTGAAAAAACACTTATTTTATTTTTGAAAATTTTTAATTTTTTTCATTCTTTTGGTATTTTGGTGGTAAAAACGGGATTACGTGAAAACAACGACTGCAGACACAATCAAATCGATAGATCCCCCTCATACTAGAACCGAACATTATCCGCAATGTTTTACGAAGGGTCTCTACATAAATCTAAAGTCGTTTATTAAGTATGCTCAAAGATTAACGTTAGTCGATAAGATTAGGATATTGGATTCCCAAAATGAAACTGAGGATTTGAAGCTCGAGTGAACGAAGGACAAAACCATGAGCACGAGAGGCTTCAAAATCCGGGCAATCCTGGACATATAACAAAAACCACAAAACACGAGAAAGGTAGAGGTGAGCCTCCTCACAACACACTTATTCATTACTACTATTACATTAGGATAAGCATGGGTTGCCACCCACGAAATGCTTGTTTTTGTTAACCGGGTCTTGAGCCTGACTCGACCCCGAATTCATTGGTCCATGGGGGAGCAAGTGGAAGATAAAATCTTCATCGGACTTTCATTCAAGTGGTTTGGATAAACATTTAATTTCATGAAAGTTCCACTCCGATGAGATACACCCGGCATAAAAGAATGATAAATGGAGATGTCGGGGTCAAAAATGGTATCTTCATTCCCGGAAGAGAGAAGATATGGAGGAGCAACGGGATACGTGAGAAAAGGAAGAAAGATCCATACAACATAAGCGAAGAGAGGAGATTGGTCATCCTCGAATGGTAAATTCACATTTGTCGTAGAAGAAACGTTCTCACGAATCCCGGGGTCAATAATAGAAGTTAAATCTCCCGGATCGGGCTTACTCTAAAAATAGAAACATTCAAGATCCGGAAGAGAAATATCAGCATGAATAGTGGTACTGCCACTATTCTTCTCTTCAATATCAAATTTAAAAGTTTCAAGCTCGGGAGTTGTTTCAAAATTTTCCAAGAAAGAGTCACCATCCTTAACTGGGATAGGGGACTTGATCACAAAAGAATCCATAGTGAAATCCCCCGAATCGGGTTCACTATCACAAAAGAATGCTCCATAATCTGGAAGAGATAAATCAGTATAAGAAGTGGGATTCCCACTACTTTTCTCTTCCAAATTAAAGCAGAAAGTCTCGAACTCGGGTAGACAATTATCAGAAGTGTCGGTCTCCTCCAAGAAAGAGTTAGGAGATGTGGAGGGAGACTTGGTCACAAAATCAGAAGATGGAGTGGGATTGTCTTTTAATGCTTCCATCTTAGCAATGAGAAGATTGATTTTCGATAATTTTTCACGAAGTATATCGTCCTCCAGCTCTCCATCTTCCAGGTAAAAATCATTCACCTCCTCTAAGCTTACGAGCTCAGAATGGGGAGGTGATGCCTCAACATAATCGATGTCGTCACTGTAAAGCGAATCGTTATCACTCGAAGAATAATCATTGTTGGAATCGATGACAGTTTCATAATCATCTTTAAGAGTTTCCGGAAGGCGAGGAAAAGAGTTATCATACATCAAATTTTCAATAAAATGGATATCTCCCTTCGGATCAAAGTCGGCTTCAATAATTCCCGGTGGAATTGGAGCGATAAGAGCGAGTTCACCGGCGAACTCCTCGAGAAGGAAATCAATCTTAGGAGAAGATATCATGTTATCACGATTAAGCACGGATTCAATTAGACTAGATTCGGCATTAAAATAATCATTACCATTTCCCGGTGGAATTGAAATGATATCATCTAACACCTCATCCTTTTTTGGAGAAGAATCATCACAAACGGGTAAATCACATTCACTTTCGGATATACCATCAGACTCACTTGGGGTATGGACAAGGTCCTCAACACTAGACTTTATTAATTCGTCCGATTCCATTTTCGGAATAGTGTCGAGATGCTTATCCTCTATTATAAGAGAGTCCGATTTTGGTAAATCGGGTGTGATTGCGATACACGGAGGAAGTTCAGAAATAATAATATCTCTCAAGGGAATAGAACTTTCCTCGCCATCGTCATCATCGTAGTAAATGGGAATCTTCCGACATTGTGAAGGCTCGGGAGTATAAGAATCAAGATTAACTACTTGTTTTTGTCGTTGTTGTAACCATGCTTGAAACGTCTCACGAAGCTCAATCATTGAATCATTCATCCTTTGTTGAAAGTCTCTATGAGCTTTTAGATGATCATTCATTGAATCAATATGATCGATAATAAATTACGAGGTTTAAAATTGGTCAAAACCGGAAGAATTAGAATTATCAAAATTTTGGTTCATCGGTTGACATTGAAAAGTCTCATGAGGACCCCCACAATTTTCAAAACAAGGTTCGTAGAAGATCACTTGTTGACATTGAAAAGTCTTATGCGGGCCCTCACAACGGGTATAATAAATATATTGTTGTTGAAAACTTAGAAAATTTTATGGGAAATTAAAGTATTGATTGTAACACGGTTCCAGATTATAGATAAACAGAACTTGAGGTGGACAATCGTGACCATAATGAGCATCGTTCCCACAAAACTCATGAGAATACATCGGGGGTTCTGGAGGTGGGTTAGGAGAATCATCCACAAAATTAAGATTAGAATCATAAGTGAATGAATTTTCATCTCCAGAATACCATGTCGGATGAAAACTTGGCAAAGTTTGTGGGAACTCATCAACGTTTTGATTGTAGCATGGTTCTGGGTTAGAGATAATCGGAACTTTCGGTGGACAATTATAGTCATAATGAGCACTGGTATGTTGGTATGTGTGTAATTACACATAGCTTTTACCTAATAAATCAACCCTATACGACCAAAAACGCACATAAAATGCCATATATATGCTTGTTTTTGTGTTTGTACTGTGTAGGTACCGGATATTCACTAAAGGACTAAAACAAAGCCAAACCAGACAAAACCGAGAGCGGCATTAGAAAGGGTATGGAAAAACAAACCCAAAACCCTATCATGATAAAATGGGCCGACCCGTACCCGTTTTAGTGGGCCGGGTCAGCCCACTTTATTTAAATAAAACCCTTTAGTCCTTAAAGCCCAAAAATATAAAAAGCCTATTACCCTTTTTAATTAAAAACCAAACTGGCCCAAACTGCACATCCTGACCCAAATCCAATCCGTTTTTTGTTCTTTTGTTAGCCCTCAAACATTGTACCCCTTTACACCATTAGTCCTAAAGGAATAACGGTGCAATTATCACCCAACTCCAAGGACCAATGATGCTGAGTACAAGGACCATACATGAAACAACCTTTTACACGTTAAGGGACCAGAGTTGCCAAAAACTCAAACTTACACTCAGATAAACTAACCAAATCCATTTCCTGCCTTATGTCACTGTTTATCTTCACACACCCCTTGTGTGTGTACTATCCCTGTAACTAGAAAACAAAATCCTCACCTCAAGACAAGAACATCACCATCCCATCATTTCCCACCCCATAAACAGCCAGCTTACACCTTGGCAATCCTCTCTATTCCTATTGGTTAAAGATTAAGACAAGAAAATCAAGGGTTGTGATTATTTGGATTGGGCACCAAGAATTTTGAATGGTTGAGATGAGGTTTTGAGTTCTCCCACAAGAAAAGCACAACAAGCACACATCAAAGAACTTGGACAACTTATAAAAGGAAGGAAGAAGACAGAGATAGAAGTTAACTAGGAGTAGAATAGATTTAATTTTGATGTTTTTTTTATGTTTGATGTACTTTTAAATTCTGTCATTTAATTTTAGTCTTGTAAAACCTTTCACTGTTTTAATGAAAATTTAAGTTTATTGCAAAAATTGTCTTTTAAATTTTATCTACTCAAGCTAATTTATGTTCACAAGCAATTTCTATAAGCTCTTATAAGCTCATTCAACTGTTTTATTCATTTAAGCTTTTC
>BQNB010172259.1:0-13483 GCA_026074375.1 Tanacetum coccineum
ATAATTAGAAGAATTGTTTCTGGGTATTCGTAGAATCAACAGATCCAATTAGTTATCCTGTTTAACGCACTACATCAAGGTATATAAAACGTTTTTAGTAGAATATAACACTTTAAGCGGATTTTGCCAATTTTTTAAATTATTTATTAGTTTAGAATTTTTGGTTTAAGATTTAGCGTTTAGTATATAAAATTTAATGTTATTATCATTGTAACATCATTATACCAACCGGATTTATCTAATAACGTATTACACCATTAAAAGTGTAACAAAAGTGTAACATGTCATTATAATAACGTACTACTACAAATGTATAACTCAATTATGAATTGGTCTCAAATAAGTATTTTACATATAAAATATAATAAGTTTCGAGAAAAATGTTTTTTAAAAAAAGTTACATATTTGTAGTACTTGTATATATGTAATAATTTAATTAAATTGTTGCATATCATAAAACTATATGATATTCAGTTTTTTATGAGTAAAACTTATTTAAAATGTTAATAAGTGCTTATTAAATTACTACGTTAGAAAAACATATGGCTATATCTTTCAAATGATTTTAAAGCCTTTATAATGACATGTTACTCTTTTAACGGTGTAATACGTTATTATATGGCCAAACCTTTCATAACCGGTTGGTATAATGATTTTACAATGATAATAACATTAAAATTTATATAATAAATGCTAAATCTTATACCAAAAATTCTAAACACTAAATAATTTTAAAAATTTGCCAAATCCACTTAAAGTGTTATATTCTACTAAAAACGTTTTCTATACCTTTATAATGGATTTTTACCAAATATGAAAGTTTTACTATATTTTTGTAATGTAGTAATTTAATAAGTACTTATTAACATTTTAAATAAGTTTTACACATATAATAGCTGAATATCATATAGTTTTATAATAGGTGTCAAAAAATATAATTCTTTTTTAGAAAATTTTCTTTTAACATTTAGAACCTAGGAAAATTAGATTTGTTTTTGTAGGGTTTAAATTACAAAATCTTGTTTTTTAAAGAACAAGATTGAATCCCGTTCACATTTTTAGAGTTTTTAAGCCCTAAACACCTTCGTTTTTAGTTTAGTTTTCTTTGTTTTAGCATTTTAGTCAATTAAGTCTTATAAAAACCAAAAATATTATTTTAGGACTTAATTTTGATAATTTAGGGTTTTTAGGTCCCGTTTAGGAAACCCGGTTTGCGTTTTTAGTTAAAATTTGTTTTCCCTTAAGTGGTATTAAGTTTTGCCTTAATTTTCTCGTAGTTTTAGATAACCAATCATAATCTTGTTCCATTCAAGCATCGATTCTCAAAACGACTCTCGGCTTTCAATTGCATTCCTCGTTGGGGATAATGACCCGGGAATCATACTCCCGGTTTACTATAATTGTGATAATTTTTTATTCTTATCCTTATACTATATATTTATATAAGTATTTTATATTTATATACTATAGATTTTAAAAGGTGTGAGTCAAATCTAGATCAGTTTTTGTAACCAAACGGCATCTTTACATAGCAGTATGTCCCCTGATCTGTGTAGAAAGCGGTCTTCTCTTCATCCTCTTCGGACATTTGGACCTGGTGGTATCCCTTGTATGCGTCCAAGAAGCTCTTTAAAGGATGTCCCATGACAACTTCGATTTTTAGGTCGATTTTCGATAAGGGGTAATAATCTTTTGGGCATGCTGCATTAAGATTTTTGAAATCAATGCACATTCTCTATGTGTCGTCCACCTTCTTTACCAAAATCGGATTGGATATCCATGCT
The DNA here is from genome assembly GCA_026074375.1 of Tanacetum coccineum. Classification (NCBI taxonomy): domain Eukaryota; kingdom Viridiplantae; phylum Streptophyta; class Magnoliopsida; order Asterales; family Asteraceae; genus Tanacetum; species Tanacetum coccineum. Next base: position 1,785 of record BQNB010172259.1, read on the forward strand.
GGATATTTCACCGGTCTGATTCTAGCTTTCACCCAGACTTCTCTTGTTACTACCCTGCTTTTTTTTGGTACCTAGGACTCTTCGCTTCTGCGCTACTGGCGAAACAGAGTTGTTAACATTTAGGGCGTGTTTGATTAGTCGCCTAGGGACTCCCACCATATCCGATGGCTGCAATGCAAACACATCCATGTTATTATTTAGTAGGTGTATTAACTATTCATGGCATTTGGCGGAGAATTGAGTGTCGATTGTTACTGTTTGTTCAGGGAATGCCGGATTGACCGGTATTTTTTCTTCCCCTTCTGTGTTCGAGCCCTTCTGCTCTTCTTTTTCTTTTGTTTCTTCTTGTTTAGCCACCTTCCTTTCTGACCACCAACATTCATATACGGGTTCGGCTCGAGCACACAGGGTAGAGATTCCCTTTGGTGTTGGGAACTTCATCATGGCATGCATGGTAGACAAGACGACCCTGAGTTCTCATAGACATGTACGTCCCAATATGATGTTGTAAGGAGAAGATGCTCACACTATCATGAACTTCATCATCGCATTGCGGGTAAGCCCCCTCCTCCAAACCGTACCTCAAGCTCGATCTTCCCAATGAGGACCAACTATTCCCCAAAAAAGCCTACCATCTCTGTTTGGGTTAGGGTTAAACGGGCTTTGATATCTGGTGACAGATTATCGAAGTAATGTTTGAACATAACTTGCATTGTTGCCCCTTGGTCCATGAATACCCTTCTTACCAAATATCCTTCCACTTCGGCTTTAATTATCAGGGGGCCATCTGACACATCATTGGTAGAGATCGGAGGAAAGGCGATGGGAACATTCATCCATTAATCGATCTGCATGTGCAAGGACTTATGCTTCAGCTCTTTGCCACTCTCTCGTACCATGTTAATCACCTTTCCCCTGACATTATTGTTTCCCATTTACCTTCCTATGTTGTTCCCTTTTTGCTTTACATCTTTGATTAAATGATTGAGCTTTCCGGATTCTAGAGCAACCTCTAACTGCGTTTTTAAGTGAAAACAATCATTTGTGTAGTGCCCTTTCTCGTCATGATATTCACAATACCTATCCAGGTTTTCTTTTCTCGAAGGGGCAACCGTTGGGGGACAAGGGAGGAGTTGCAATTGGAGTTCAGTGGCAAGTATTTCGCTAGGAAGCTTGGTAAGGGAATCTAACCTTAGGTGATTAACTTCTTTCCTTCGGTGATCATGCCTTTTGTTATCATATCTTCTGTCCGGTGCTCATGGAGGTACATACGGTTGATAATGATCCCTTAGGTTATAAGCATCCAGCCTTGGAGGGCCATTTCCGTATAGATGGAGAGGAGGACGACTTCCTCTGAACTGTGTCGTTATTCCCTTCTCAGGGTGTTTCCCTTTTGGCAATTTCGTGTTTTTAAAGGCTTCCTTTGACTTCACAAAATCATCGACCCTTTTCATCATTTCGGTCACTGTCTTTGGCACCTGGTTGGAGAAACGTCTGGCAAGCTCCAGGCATTTCGAGTTGCTCATGAAGGATGATATTTGCATGACTATAAGGACATCCGGTATGTAGCCTATCTCTTCGGTCTAACGTTCCTTATAGTCGGGAAGCGTTTCGTTGGCTTTCCTAACGATCTTGGAGACTTTCGTTGGATCTTTACAACACTTCCGCTTTAAATCAAACCTTTCCATAAATGCTTCGCGTAGATCTGTCCAATTGTCAATACACCCATTCGGCATGCGGTCAAACCATCCCCTAGCTGGTCCGTATAGGGTTTACTGAAACATTCTGCACCACACTAGCATTTCATATTTTCTTTGGTTTGCCACTCCTACAAAGCAAGTGATGTGATCATCCGGATCGGTGAAGCCATCATAGATCTTCAAAATTGTTGGTGTCTGATGATTTAGGGATGAAAATTCAATGATCTGTCTGCTAAATGGAGACTTGAGTACTTCTTTGTAAGGTTTCCGAAGGTCTTCAGGTTCTTCATCGTTTTTCTCTTCGGGGCCCCCTTCATTGTCAAAAGAGAGACGGATGGGCCTTACCAAACCTATGGGTGATTCGTTGTGTAATTGGACAAGGGATTTAAGTGAGGATATGTGGTTAAGGATCTGATCTTGTAAGTTGGGTGGGTTATTTGGGTTACTGCCAGTAGCAGTTTGATTCACCGGTGTGGTTGGATCAGGAGTAGGACATGTCATTATGAGTTCTTGGCAGTTCATAAGTCAGGTCTTATGGATGGCGCCAATTTGTTGAAGCAAATTCTTGGTCCGGTAACTTTCGGGCTCTCCGAAGATCCTTTCAGTCACTGATGAAGTATGAAACCTACACACAAGGAAACAACACGCGTAAATCTCGCCCCAAGTGTGACCCCAGGACCAAACTCTAGTGTGAGAGTAAGAGAATGGTCTAATACATATGTCCTTGGGTAGATCCCTAAGGACTGCTATTTCTAACTATGGAATGTCCTTGGGTAGATCCCTCCGGTTCTGATGTAGATCATAAGACTTATACCTAACCTTAACCACCTTATGACTTCATCGACATCGTGAGATTTATTGGTTGTTGGGTATAGAGATCGAACCACAAAACCTTTTTCTGACAATTTTAAATACCCCCTACACATGTGCATCGAGATTCCAAATTATTTTGCATACGAAAGAAAGAGATGCACTTAGAGTCTTAAAGATCATATTCTTTGTCCAAATTTTTTTAATACAAAGCGTAATCCTCTCATAGCGATTTCCAGCACCCCTTTTTTTGATCGATTTTTCTTGCCCTGTTTGATTACCATTCACTGAATAACATTCGATTATTGTTTCTTAATATTTATTTAGTGTACTCTTAATCCCTATATCAAATTTGACGTGATTTTAGGTTTAGGGTTTCGATTTTTAATCAAATTTCTGATCCTGATTTGATCACCATTCATTTGTTATTGTATGATTAGGGTATGTTAAATCTTGATTAGTTCTTTAATCACTTTTTATTTAGTTTGACGTAATTATTAGGGTTTGGTATGGTCGATTATTTAGGGTTTATTGGTGTCGGTTGGGATCCTTATATTTATTATTCATCTTTAATCATTAGAAGTAATTATGGCGACTGGTTAGGGTTTGGTGCGATCTGAGTGAAACCCTATATAGGGTTTCCTTCTGTTTGTGGTGTTAATCGTTGGTTCTTAGTGCTAGTGAATTAAGAGATGGAGAAAATTGACGTGTTAATCGTTGGTTCTTAATGCTGGTGAATGTGAAAAATACTTGTCCTAAATGTGGCTTGAAATGTATCCAATTGCATGAGGAGTTTTTTCTATTTCAATTCGATACCAATGAGGGGATGGTAAATGTTATGGAGAATGGTCCATGGTTGATTAGACGTATGCCTTTGATTTTGAATGTTTGGACTCCAAATACTATTTTGAAAAAGGAAGAGATTAAGCTTGCACCTATTTGGGTTAAACTTCATCACGTGCCTATTGTCGCATACTCAGAGGTTGGTTTAAGTCTTATATCAACTCAAATTGGAAGGCCAATAATGATGATATGTGTTTGAGTTCTTGGGGCAGAAGTACATATGCACGAGTTCTCATTGAGGTATCGGCTGACAAAGATTTAATGGAGTCTATGGTCGTTCTGATTCGGTTGAGTAATGGGAAAGGACATTCTTTTGCTACTATTGATATTGCTTATGAGTGGAAGCTGCCTAGGTATTCTACTTGTGCAATTTTTGATCATGTCACGGATTAATGTCCTAAAAACCTTAAGGTAGGGGTAGTGGCTAGTGAAAAGGAAGATGGTTTTACTAAGGTGAAAAGGAAAAAGAGTAAGACGAAACAGAATCTAAAAGGTAGGCATGTTAATGGTGTGCGATTGAATAAACCACCTGTTAACTTTTAATACCACAATGTGGAAAAAGGTGAGACTTCTAAAAAGGTGGAAGAAGTTGATACTCCTACTGTTTCTAAGGGGACGAGCAATGAGGGCTATGAACAAGTTGCTAGGAAGGTGAATGCGAATAAGAACGGTTCTAAGCCTAGAACTGATGTGTTGGAAAAAGATAGTGTTGTTCTAAAAAACACTTTTGGTTCGCTTGGAGAACGTGATACTGATTGGGAGGATGCTGAAAACAAGCTTCATGTCATAAATGATAGTGATAGTGAGTCCATGGATGAAGAGCTTGTCATGGAGGAGCATACTTCTATGAACACGACTTCTAAAGATAATACGGGGGCAAGCACTCCTGATGTTGTTGGTTTTAATGATTAATATCGCTTCCTAGAATATTAGGGGGTTGAATTTCTCCCCTAAACAAAGTGAAGTTCATCATATTATTTTAGAAAACAACCTATCTATTTGTGCTATATTTGAATCTCATGTGTCGGATTCTAATCTCCTAAAATTATGCCCTCTTATTTTTCGTCATTGGAATTGGACGTCAAATGGGAGCTGTTGTTTAAAAGGTACACGTATTATTCTTGGTTGGAACCTTAACGATGTTGATATTGTGGTTATTAATCAGGATGATCAGAATAATCATGTGCGAGTTTGGTTATAATTGGAAAGAAAGGAGCTGTTTTGTTCTTTGTGTATGCCCATAATAGGTATGTTCAAAGGCGTGAGCTTTGGAAGAGTTTGTGTATTCATTATGTGCGTAACAGGCCTTGGTGTATTCTTGGAGACTTCAACGCTGATCTCTTTCTTCATGATTCATCAGCTGGTAATTCGAATGTTGATATATCTATGCGTAAATTTAAGGAGTGCGGGGAGGAAATAGAGGTCATGGATGTTCAGCACTCGGGGCTTCAGTTTACTTAGAGCCAAAAACCTAAAGGGAAAGATGGCCTCCTAAATAAAATTGATCGTGTTATGGCTAATTTGGACTTTAATGATACTTTTGCAGGTTCTCATGCCAATTTTAAGCCTTATCATATATCCGATCATTCGCCATCGAATCTTAATATTCCTACTCTTACGAAACCTAAGCCGAAACCTTTTAAATTCTTAAAACGACTCTCGGCTTTCAATTGCATTCCTCGTTGGGGATAATGACCCGGGAATCATACTCTCGGTTTACTATAATTGTGATAATTTTTTATTCTTATCCTTATACTATATATTTATATAAGTATTTTATATTTATATACTATAGATTTTAAAAGGTATGAGTCAAATCTAGATCAGTTTTTGTAACCAAACGGCATATTTACATATCAATATGTCCCCTGATCTGTGTAGAAAGCGGTCTTCTCTTCATCCTCTTCAGACATTTGGACCTGGTGGTATCCCTTGTATGGGTCCAAGAAGCTCTTTAAAGGATGTCCCACGACAACTTCGATTTTTAGGTCGATTTTTGATAAGGGGTAATAATCTTTTGGGCATGCTGCATTAAGATTTTTGAAATCAATGCACATTCTCCATGTGTCGTCTACCTTCTTTACTAAAATTGGATTGGATATCCATGTTGGATATTTCACCGGTCTGATTCTAGCTTTCACCCAGACTTCTCTTGTTACTACCCTGCTTTTTTCGGTACCTAGGACTCTTCGCTTCTGCGCTACTGGCGAAACAGAGTTGTTTACAATTAGGGCATGTTTGATTAGTCGCCTAGGGACTCCCACCATATCTGATGGCTGCCATGCAAACATATCTATGTTATTATTTAGTAGGTGTATTAACTGTTCACAGCATTTGGCGGAGAATTGAGTGTCGATTGTTACTGTTTGTTCCAGGAACGCCGGATTGACCGGTATTTTTTCTTCCCCTTCTGTGTTCGGGCCCTTCCGCTTTTCTTTTTCTTTTGTTTCTTCTTGTTTAGCAACCTTCCTTTCCGACCACCAACATTCATATACGGGTTTGGCTCGAGCACACAGGGTAGCGATTCCCTTTGGTGTGGGGAACTTCATCATGGCATGCACGGTAGACGAGACAACCCTGAGTTCTCATAGACATGTACGTCCCAATATGATGTTGTAAGGAGAAGATGCTTGCACTATCATGAACTTCATCATCGCATTGCGGGTGAGACTTCCTCCTCCAAACCGTACCTCAAGCTCGATCTTCCCAATGGGGACCAACTATTCCCCGAAAAAGCCTACCATCTCTGTTTGGGTTGGGGTTAAATGGGCTTTGATATCAAGTGACAGATTATAGAAGTAATGTTTGAACATAACTTGCATTGCTGCCCCTTGGTCCATGAATACCCTTCTTACCAAATATCCTTCTACTTCGGCTTTAATTATCAAGGGGCCATTTAACACATCATTGGTAGAGATCGGAGGAAAGGCGATGGGAACATTCATCCATTAATTGGTCTGCATGTGCAAGGACTTATGCTTCAGCTCTTTGCCACTCTCTCGTACCATGTTAATCACCTTTCCCCTGCAATTATTGTTTCCCATTTACCTTCCTATGTTGTTCCCTTTTTGCTTTACATCTTTGATTAAATGATTGAGCTTTCCGGATTATAGAGCTACCTCTAACTGCTTTTTTAAGTGAAAACAATCGTTTGTGTAGTGCCCTTTCTCGTCGTGATATTCACAATACCTATTCAGGTTTTCTTTTCTTGAAGGGGCAACCGTTGGGGGACAAGGGAGGAGTTGCAATAGGAGTTCAGTGGCAAGTATTTCGCTAGGAAGCTTGGTAAGGGAATCTAACCTTAGGTGATTAAATTCTTTCCTTCGGTGATCGTGCCTTTTGTTATCATATCTTCTGTCCGGTGCTCGTGGAGGTACATACGGTTGATAATGATCCCTTAGGTTATAAGCATCCAGCCTTAGAGGGCCATTTCCGTATGGATGGAGAGGAGGACGACTTCCTCTAAACTGTGTCGTTATTCCCTTCTCAGGGTGTTTCCCTTTTGGCAATTTCGTGTTTTTAAAGGCTTCCTCTGACTTCACAAAATCATCGTCCCTTTTCATCATTTCGGTCACTGTCTTTGGCACCTGGTCGAAGAAACGTCTGGCAAGCTCCGGGCATTTCGAGTTTCTCATGAAGGATGATATTTGCATGACTATAGGGACATCCGGTATGTAGCTTATCTCTTCGGTCCAACGTTCCTTGAAGCCGGGAAGCGTTTCGTTGGCTTTCCTAATGATCTTGGAGACTTTCGTTGGATCTTTACAACACTTCCGCCTTAAATCAAACCTTTCTACAAACGATTCTCATAGATCTGTCCAATTGTCAATACACCCATTCGACATTCGGTCAAACCATTCCCTAGCTAGTTCGTATAGGGTTTACTGAAACATTCTGCACCACACAGGCATTTCCTATTCTCTTTGGTTTGCCGCTCCTACGAAGCAAGTGATGTGATCATCTGGATCGATAGAGCCATCATAGATCTTCAAAATTGTTGGTGTCTGATGGTTTAGGGATGAAAATTCAATGATCCATCTGCTGAATGGAGACTTGAGTACTTCTTTGTAAGGTTTTCGAAGGTCTTCAGGTGCTTCATCGTTTTTCTCTTTGGGGCCCCCTTCATTGTCAAAAGAGAGACGGATTGGCCTTACCAAACCTATGGGTGATTCATTGTGTAATTGGACAAGGGCTTTAAGTGAGGATATATGGTTAAGGATCTGATCTTGTAAGTTGGGTGGGTTATTTGGGTTACTGCCAGTAGCAGTTTGATTCACCGGTGTGGTTGGATCAAGAGTAGGAAATGTCATTCTGAGTTCTTGGCAGTTCAGAAATCAGGTCTTATGGATGGCGCCAATTTGTTGAAGCAAATTCTTGGTCCGGTGACTTTCGGGCTCTCCAAAGATCCCTTTGGTCACTGACGAAGTATGAAACCTACACACAAGGAAACAACACGCGTTTATCTCGCCCCAAGTGTGACCCTGGGAACAAACTCTAGCGTGAGAGTAAGAGAATGGTCTAATTCAGATGGAATAGTATTGTCAGAGAATGGTATTGTCAGGAGAAAAAACATAGTGAATGATAGAATGTCTCTGGGTATATATACTACCCAGAGCTGTACCTGATTGGTGATGTCACGGGCCGTTGACTTGGGCTCTGATGTATGACTGACACACGAGGGGACCATCAACTCAGTGTGTTAGAGACAGAGTCAGACTTGGCCTTTAGGATGAAGACAACCTACGGAGGAGCGCACTTCCTGTGTCGTCTTTTGCCCATGTTACGTTGCTTTCTATGTGTGTCGTTACCTACTCTCCGGCTATATATTCCGGTATGTACTTTTTGGCGTACAGTGATGTCCGCCATAATATGTTTGACACATACACGAACATTGATGATCAAACTAAGACTTCTACTTCTTTGATACTATTTGATCGCGATGTTACCAAAATTATTGGTAAATCTGCTTTTAGTTTATATGATTTGTTTCCTGATAACCGAGATAAAATTTCACATGATTTATATGACATAGTTGAAAAACAATAATTATTTAGATTACTAAAGAATAACCATGGCACATGTATTCATGCGGCTAATATTGTGTCTTGCATTTTAAATGATCATGTTCTAATCAATGTGTTCAATGACACAATGACATCACAGTCGGTAAGTATTTTAATTTAAATCACATGCAATTCATTTATTTCATAATTCTAACAACTCAACCTAACAAGTTTGTTTAACACGTTTAGCAAAAGGAGATAGAATCTCAAATCAAGTAACCATTGGAAGGACACTCAATAATGCTGAAATACATCATTGAACCATTGTTTTTTATGCTTTCATATTGGTCTTTTTTTCGCTAGAATTATTATTTTACCATTTTTTACGTTTTCTTAGAGTTAATCGAATTAGACGTTTCATTTTTTATTTGGAGTACTTTAATTTAAAAGCATGTTTGTTGCTTTTTATTTGGTGTAGTTTAAGTTTTATTACATATGATTTATTAAAATGCAACCGAAACTCACATTATTCTTTTATAACTCTAATATATCAAAGTTTGTGCATTTTGCTATAATTAGTGAACCTTGACACTCAAAATAGCGTTTTACGCTTTTTATCAATTATTGAGAAAACCGTTCATGAACGGGAAGAGACCTAGTATACAAAAATAACTCATTATTCAGAACATAAAAATAAGGACCCGTTTGGTTAGAAGTTGTGGGAGGGTTTAGTATTAAAGATGATTTCAACACGAATGTTACGGCAAAACTTTGTGGGAGGGTTTAGCATTCCTTATATAAATTTTAATGTTATTATCATTGTAAAATCATTATACGAACCGGTTTTGAAAGATTTAGCCATATAATAACGTATTACACCGTTAAAAGAGTAACATGTCATTATAAAGGCTTTAAAATCATTTGAAAGATTTAGCCATATGTTTTTCTAACGTAGTAATTTAATAAGTACTTATTAACATTTTAAATAAGTTTTACTCATAAAAACTGAATATCATATAGTTTTATGATATGCAACAATTTAATTAAATTATTACATATATACAAGTACTACAAATATGTAACTTTTTTAATAAACATTTTTCTCGAAACTTATTATATTTTATATGTAAAATACTTATTTGAGACCAATTCGTAATTGAGTTATACATTTGTAGTAGTACGTTATTATAATGACATGTTACACTTTTGTTACACTTTTAACGGTGTAATACGTTATTAGATAAAACCGGTTGGTATAATGATGTTACAATGATAATAACATTAAATTTTATATACTAAACGCTAAATCTTAAACCAAAAATTCTAAACTAATAAATAATTTAAAAAATTGGCAAAATCCGCTTAAAGTGTTATATTCTACTAAAAACGTTTTCTATACCTTTATAGCGGATTTTTACCAAATATGAAAATTTTACTATATTTTTCTAACGGTATCTTGAGAGATATAAAGTGGTTCTGGATGCTTTAGTATCATGAGAGAACGCCATGCGGATCCACTTGCTTTAGTTGCTAATCAATGAAAGCATCTTCTTCTCAAATCAACAATCATCAGTCTTCTTACAACAATCCATTGTTTCAACAGCAATATTCACCACCTCAATCTCACTATGGAGCAGTTTATCCCTCACATCACTACTTGACTACTTATCCATCTGCACCACTTGCAATCACATACCCGCCATCACAGTATCAGAATGCTTATTCTTCAACAGTTCATCAAGAAGCTTATTCTCAACCACCATCAGTTCCTCAAATAGAATATACTATCTCTACAGCAGACACATTTGGCTGAATTTCGTTAAATAGACTCCGGTCTCGCTGTTCCAGTGTTCAAGCAAGGGGTGATCCCATTGATGTAATCAACACGATAATGTCATTCTTGTCAACCGTTGTGTCTTCTCATTTTCCATCAACAAATAACCAGCTAAGAACTTCATCAAACCCAAGGCAACAAGCAACAATTAATGATGAAAGGGTAATTGTTCAACCTTATCAAGGTAGACAAAGTTCTTATGTAGCTGACAGTTCTAGAACTAGAGTAAATGCTTTGGGCACTAGGGGAAGAAATTCAAGTCAGCCAAGAATTGTCAAGTGCTTTAACTGCCAGGGTAGGGTACTGCATGGTTTAAAGAAAAGGTTCTTTTGGTTGAAGCCCAACGGCAGGGTAAAATTCTCAATGAAGAAGAATTGGAATTTCTAGCTGATCTGGGTATTCCTGAAGGCCCTGTCACACAATCAGTCATCACTCATAATGCTGCCTATCAAGCTGATGATCTGGACGCCAATGACTCGGATTGTAATGATAATGCATTGATGAATTGAGTCATAAAATTCTGTTCAGGATACTAACTCTTTTACTCAACAAGATGCTATGATTTTGTCTGTGATGGAACAACTATCTGTTAAAGTAGATGATGTGATTAGGGAGCAACGAGAGCGTTATCCTTTGCAATTTGATCAGCTTGAGATGCCATGATTCTGCTAAGAAAGTTGACCAATACAGTTTATATATATAACCAAGTTTATACATGTTCACTATATGGCAACCTTATTACTGAAACACATAAAGGAAGGCACTTAGTGATTTAATCATTTCCTTAAGAAATTGACCTAATTTGTCTTTTTAAGGACTTGACCTAAATCGCCTCCAAATAGGAGTGATCTAAACCGCCTCCTTATAATATGAACTAAATCGCCTCCTTAAGTAGTAGGACTAAATCGCCTCCTATTGGTGTGAACTAAATCGCTTTATAAAGGGAATATGACTAAATCGCTTCCTAAAGGATTTGGACTAAATCGCCTCCTAAAGGACATGACTAAATCGCCTCCTAAAGAGGGGACTAAATCGCCTCTTAAAGGGAGGGACAAAATCGCCTCCTAAAGGATTAGGTCTATTTCGCCTCCTTAAGGGAAGGACTAAATCGCCTCCTAAAGGGAGGGACTAAATCGCCTCCCGAAGGATAGGCCTGTTTCGCCTCCTGAAGGGCAGGCCTATTTCGCCTCCTGAAGGAGGGACTAAATCGCCTCCTTCAGTGATCCTAATTCGCCTCCATATTTTATACTTTGATTTTAAGTCCTTATTTCGGTTTCATTAGCATCTTTATCATGTTTAGAGCCTACTCAAGCATTTATAACAATTTTTAACCACAAACTCATGAAATTTGACCAAGAACAAGTAAACTTTAATGATTTCAAAACTTTATAAATTTTTATTATAATATATACGAAGGAGAATTAACTTTTTGTGTTGGAAAAGAAGCCGTAACATTCAATCTTGATCAAACTTCGAGATACTCAATCTCACTATGGAGCAGTTCATCCC
>BQNB010172260.1:0-13483 GCA_026074375.1 Tanacetum coccineum
AAGACGCGGGTCAAAACCCTCCTAACCACTTCCTAACCAACTTTCCCGCCAAAATTCGAGAAAACCCAAACCACCCTAAAACCCTTCTCCCGTCTCTATAAGCTCACCCCACCTCGTATTAAAGCATCTCCACGTCATTTGAGACACGTGGCAACATACTATTGGCCCGAACACCTCATTAAAACGATCCAACGGTTTGAATTCAAGTTCAAAAAGATCGATGGCTAGAAATGAACAAGCTCTCATCACTCTCATCATCATCTCTCTATAAATATAAGCCCAAGCCTTCAGAGTTAGAGTAGTTAGTTAGTGTGTTTTTCATTTTCAGTTTTTTTTGTAATTTTTCCTTTTTAAGCTTACAATTACTGTTCATTGTTTTCAATTAAGTTTTTAACTTGTCAATTCAGTTGTACTTACTGTTTTTAATCTTGTATTCTTCATTTCTAAGTAATAAGCAAGTTTAATTGTTTCTGTGTTTAAGCTTTCAAGTAATAAGCCGTTTTAAGTCAATAAGCTAGCAATAAGCTAAATTTTAGCTTATTGAGTTTTCTCTTATTCTCAAGTTGTCCAAATATTCTAAAAGTTTTTTAAAACTGTTGTTGTCTCTTCTTGTTCAAATTTAGCTCAATTGAGTACACCTAGATTGATTTTGGAAGCATCAAGGATCAATAAGCTTAATACAGCTTATTGAGCTTAAAGCTCAAGGTATAGAGGCAAGGTGCCACATTAGGTCTAGGTTTATATTTTGAAGCACTCATCAACAAGAGTGGCTTGTGTATGAGATACTAAAAATAATGGTTTCACTTGCTTAACTTAATTAGCTTAATTCTAGCTTAAGTTTTCATTTCGTAATTGCTAGTCATTCCATGTTTTATTCTCTTCTAAACATGTTTGTTTAGAGTTTTATACTTTAACTGTTTTTAGTTTGCATAGTTAAAATTTGTTGCTTATTTTGAATTTTTGGTGATATCAATTTTTCTTTTAATCTTGTACAGTACTAGTGTAATAGGCTAGTGCATAATATAGCTTTAACCTATTAATAAGGCTTACAGTTTTTCATGCTCAATTCGCTTTAATAAGGTTAGTTTAAGTGTGAGTAGCTATTAAAGTTTAGAGTTTTCGTATAAAAATAAGATGTTAGACTAAAAATAGTTTTGGACATAGTGATATTAAGTGGTGTTTTTGGGTCTAGTAAAGGCTTGTTTGACTTTATAAAGTCAACCAAAAATTGATGTCAATCTCCTATACCCTGTTTAGTTAAGTGTTTTTAATCAGTTTGAATTTAAGGATTTAGGAATTAGTTTGTAGATGTTTAGTTTTAAGGTCAAATTTCTTTTCTGCACCAGTGGCATTTAGAGAGTGAAGTAGCTTTTAGCTTTAATAGATTTACAGCTCTTACGTGCTCTATAATATGCTTTAAAGCACGGTTAGATACTTGCTATTTCAGTAGGTTTTAAAGAATTCTGTTCACTCAACGTTTATGCTGCTAATTGATAGGTTGGTCAGGTGATTCAGCAAACAAAGTTAATGCTGTTGTTGCTGTACTCTTTTCTAGTTGTCTTTAAGATTTAAAAATTAGGTTATAGACCTTAGGATTAAGCATGTTTTTAGTATCATTAGGTTTTATAAAATCTCCCTAAGTTTATTTTAACCATTTTAAACTAGTTAATTTTTTTACAAAAGTAATATGGCCGCGTTTGCAGTTATAAGTTAATTTTCTTCTTGATTTCCTATTTCTATTTGATATTTAAACTTTTTATTAAGGTTCATAACTAATCATGGATAGCTTAATTCCAAAATTTAGTTTCTAGAATTAGTATTAACGCTTTTTATGCTTATTAGGTAAAGCTTAATTTCAGTCTATTAGCTTAACTTGCCTTTTCAAGATCAAATTTTCTCACTTAGGCTACCATTAGCTTTTTAACTTTCTAGATGATACCTAGTACAAAACATAACTTCACATAGCAACTTTTAGTTTTAACTTTCTTGTAGAAATAAGCTAGAAATAAGCCAAAGATTGAAAAAGTTAGTTAAGCTTAGGTTTCTGTAGAGCAGTTTAAGTTTCTTAATTTTTAGCTTATTCTGTTGTTAATTCAAGGAGCTTTTGTTTTAAGTTGTAGTCTAAATAAGATCCTTCATTATCAACTTTCATGTTTTAAGTTTTTGCTAATTCTCATTTTTTTAATAAGCCAAAAATAAGCTGAATCGCGAGGTCTATTTTGTACTTTTCCCATAGTTTAGGGTTACCCGTTTACATATAAGTGTAAATTTTAGACAGTTCTCCCGCCTACCCTTTACTTTCTTTTATTACACTTTCTACCCTGTCTTTTTAGGAAAAATAAAATAGTTTTAATATTTTTGATATTAGTTTAAATAAAATTAGGTTTAGTTTTAATTGATAAAATTAGAGCTTAATTAGTTTATAAAAATTAGGGCTTTTTGTTCCATTTGATTTCTACACCTTTTAAGTAGTTAAAATTCATTTTTCCTTATTTTCAATTAAGCTTGTATTTTTCTTAGGAATTTAATAGGTTATATGTAATATCTTTATCTTTGATAATCATATAAAATAGACAAATAGTTGGAAAATTTTGATTTCTTTTGTGAAAATTTTCTTTTAAAATCTAGTATTTTTGAAAAATTAAAAGCTAAAATTTTCTAGTGATAATTTTTAGAAAAAAGTTTATTTTTGGTAATTATTTTTCTTTAGAAATTCATAAAAAATTCAAAAATAGTTAAAAAATTCTAATTCTTTTTCCTAAAATTTTCTTTTTACATTGTGTGATTTTTTAGGATTAATTAGTTATTAGAAAGTGCGTGAGATTTTATTTCTCGTTTTAGCTCACGTTTTTAATTACAATTTAGCTTATTTTTGTGCTAGTTAATTGATTTTTGTTTCTTTAATCGTTTCTATAGTTTATTGTGTTATTATTATATTTGTAGTACATTCAAAAGCCAAAAATTTTTAACCATTCTTAATCGAATCGAAGTTATCACCAAATCTCAATTCACGACTTCTATCGAGGAATTTAGACCGTGTATTAAGATTACTTCCTATGTGCTTATTAATTCTTATGGTATCTTGGTTGTGAAAGTTTGACTTATAGAGATATATCAATATCACCATGAAACCTTCAACTAGTTGGAATATTGTTGTTTAAGGGTTCGTCAGTATGTTTTTAAAGACCTTATGAAGATGATCTCAGCTGGATCAAGATATGCATTTACAGCTGATGGTATGTTCAGCCCTAGTGAAGCAGAGTATTGTAGTTATGGTCAACTGAGTTGAGCTCTTTCTACAATCTGTCTCAATACAGACTATCTTGGAATGATAGTCAGGGAGTGGATCTGCGGATGTTTTCTGTAACAGAGGCAGCTACGGTTTGTTGATTATGTGGGTGTAGGTATTGGTGTTGATTGATTGATGTAATATAGAAGGATGATGGTGTTTTTTCACAGCTGGAGGCAGGTGGAAGGTTTATGCATGGGTTTTTCATAAGGATTTCAGTATTGGTGAAAGAAACGTTGGGCTCAGGAATCACCCGAAACAGGTTATGAGTCTTGATGGAGACTGATATGTTGGTATCTCTTGTTGGATTTGAACTCTAACAAGAGGTAATCTCAGGAATCTGTTAGTATCTTAGCTTTCTCAATTGTAGATTTCTCAGAAGATAAGGTTAAGAAAACAAAAAAATTGATTACCAAAACCTAAAGATACAAGAATAAGTTAGAGCGAGATGAGAGGAAGTTCAGCATTCTTGTAATCATATTTTACTTCCTTCTATCTTTTAGCAATGCCTTTGCCGTATCAGTAATTTCTTCATCACTTTTCCTAGTGTTACCAACTTTAGCATCTTTCATCTCCTCGTCTACATCATCTTACACATATTCATCACCATGCATAAACTCATCATCAGTTTCATCCTCATCATCTGTCTTTTCAATATCAATGCTTCTTTTATCGTCATATAATCTTTCTTCTCTTTCTCTTTATTAGTAGTCACTAATATTCTATTTCATCATCATGGTCTTTCCCTCAGCTATTCACTTTCATTTTTCTGATCCCCAATCAAGTGTGACATCAGCTTTGGCTGCAGAACTGCCTTGTACCTCATCTGGAACCCCTGGTTTAGTACCAGTTCCTTCATGTGAGGTAGTAAGGATAATTGTTGACTCATCAGGAACTCCTAGTTTAGTACCAGTTCCTTTACTTGAGCCTCCAGCATGTGGCTGACTCTTGCTAAACTTTTTGTTGGCTTTGAGTGCTTGCATCATGTCAGCGGCTAGTTGTTCTTCAGTAGTCAAAGTTTGAATACCCTTGAGCTTCTGAGACAGATCAAGTAATATCTTCTTTGACACACTTGAAGTATCTCTGAAGGCAATACCAGATGGTCTTCTTCTAGTAGGTTCGAGATATGATTCTGTTACAATCATTATGGTGCTCATGAATCTGTCTTTTTGCCTTACCTCTTCGCAGGCCTTAACCAAACGCTCATAGATTTTGCTAACTCAAAGCGGACATCTGGTTTGGAAGATGTTGTCATCAGTTGATATTGAAACTTTATTCTTAGACAATCTTCGTCTCCCACTATTTACTTTTAGCAGGTTCCGCATAGATTCGGGACACTTCAACACTGCAGCTTGGAGTGACAGATACATTTGCTTTGAACCTTTACCTCTAGTTTTTCCTCTCGGGATAGTACTAAACGTGTGAAGGAGTTAATGAAGGCCTTCTATAGTTTCCTGATTGCTTGATTGAATCAGTTAACATCGGTACGTTTGGAATTGCTCGTCTCTTCTAAAACGTAAATTGTTGCAAATATGGGCTAACGATTTGGCTTCGTTGAGATCGAAGAGTTTGGGGTAGACTGCTGTATTGCTAAGCTGGTATAACTGCAACAACACAAATGGAAAATACGTTTATGTGTGGGCGCAGGTTGTGTATCTGCGACTCCACCTCAGGCGTAAGAGTAAAGTCTGTTCTTTTTGGGGATATGAAGGTGTAGAAGGTAGTACGTGGATGTGAGTATGTAATGTGTTAACAAACTTGAGGTACTTCCCATTATTTATAGGTGATCAAATAGGTTGTGAACATAGTACCTGCAATTATAAGCCGATGAACAGGGGGGTGGTCACGCGTTTTTAGAGGGCATTGCAAAGGTTTGTGGCCACATGATCTCAATGCTGATTTCAAACCTTACTATATATATATATATTCATATATTTCATTATATATATATATATATATATATATATATATATAATATAAATATATATAAGGATAATACCAATTAAAGAGAGAGTAAGTATTCCGTGAGGCTTCTAGAAGATTTACTTTTACCCAAAGTAATTCCAAAAAAAACTTCCGGGTCGTTTTGACGACGGCGTGAATTTGGCAATCGTGATTAATTTCGTTGGATCGACGTGATTTGACTATTTTAAGATTTTGATTTTGGATATTTAATTCTAACAATTACTACGGCAACAAAATACAAAGCAAAAAGCCAAGCTAAAAACGAATGCAATTAAAGATTTAAACCAAAAACGATACTGGAATTAAAAACGCGACTCTAAAACCTAATTTATCAAATTTTAACCCTACAAATGCAAATTTAATTTTTAAAAGTCCTAAATGATAAAAGAAAGTTAAAAAAAGAATTAAATTTTTTTTCACTTTTATATTATTTATTATGAATTAAAAACTGTTTTAATAAAAAAATAATTAAAAATACTAAACTAATTTGGAAAATTATAAAAAATTCAGGAAAAGTCCTTTGAACAATTCTAAGCCTAGGAAAAATAAAATGGGTCAGACAGCTTATTGGAATAAGCTGTAAATAAGCAAAATAAGGCTGAAAGCTAAATTGGCTAAAATGTGTATAAAAGAAAAGTAGTGTGGAGTAATAAACGAAAAAGACCCCAGGGCAGTTGGTGAGTGTGTGGTGTGTTAAGGTGTTGGCTATGAAAGGGGGAGGTCACATGTTCGACCCATGTGACCTCTCTTTTTTACAAACCATTTTTTTTAACTTTTTTGAAAATCTTAAAAACCAACTGAAAATAAGCAATTTTTAAAACTACAACTTTTTATGATAACTAAAATCAAGCTTAGTAAAAAGTAAAAGAAAAGTGACAGAATGCTTTTTTTTAACTAAGTGATATAAGGGCTAAATGTTTGGCTCATTTTAGACTAATTAAGCAACAAGTAAAGTCAAATAAGCTACAACAGATGATGCCTTAGACCGAATAAGCAAATAAGATTAAAAATAAGCAAAGAAAATAAGCTAAAAGGGACAGAAAAGCTTTAGGACAGTAAGCACTTAAAAACAGTCTATGCAGGCTAACAAGCTACTTTTAAGCTAATTTTTAAAAGCCATAAGCTATCCTTATGGCTTAATGACCTGAATGAAAAGCAACTTAATACTATAAGCTACAAGAATTAACAAAGAATAAGCATTTTGAAACACATATAAGCTATAAAAAGGCTAAAAAAGCTACTTTTACTAGATTGCACTCTTTTTGGTTTTCTTTTTAAAAGACAAATAAACTATTTGCAGGCCTAAATTAAGCTAGTTGAATAAAGCTAAAATCCAAACTAAGCTTAAACATATTAAGTTCAAATTACAAACTACTTATGTTTTCAATTTCAAGTTCTAAAATTAACATTAACTAAGCTACATTTGTAATTGAATAATGACTTTTTAAAACTCTTACAACTGAAAAAATGCTTGACAGATTTTGTACCAATTGCACAATACACAAGCACACTTAACCAATTCTTTTAATACTGCAATCTAGACTCTAAAATGAAACATAAACAAAACTCAAAACAACTTTTTGAACAAAAATCCAATAGAAACAGTTTTAACAAAATCCAAAACCATAGTTTTAAAGGATTTGTACAAGACACCTTAAAACTCGAATTTACACTTTAAAAACTTTTAAAACTGATTAAATTAACTTAATAGAGAGTGTTAAAGTTGGCTTAGTGACCCAAAGTAGTTTTACACCCTTTTTGACCCATTTTGGCTATTAACCCAAACACCCCCTTTAAGTTTCTCAAATCCATTTTAAACTTGGTTTTTTAAGATTTAAGCTAAGTTTGATAAAAAAAAACAAATAACAAACAGTTAATATTAAGCAATACTAAGCATTAAGAACACAGGAATAAGCACTTATAAATAAGCTAACAGATTAAGCAGTTTTAAAGCTAAACTTGACAGTTTTATACTAAAACATAAACAAATGATATCTAAACTACAAGAAAGCATAAATAAGCAACAAACAACAATAATAAGCAGAAATAAGCAGTAAAAAGCAATAAATAAGCAGTTAATAAGCAATAAGCAGTTTTAAGCTAAAAATGAGAAAAGTAAGGACTTACAAAGCCTTTTGCTCTAAACAAGGGCAAATAAGCTCTTAAAAGCTTTGTCTACAAGCTCTAGCTTGTTTAAAACAAGCTAGCAAAAACCCACAAGCCCTTCTAAATCTGGCTTGTCATCCAAAATAGCTTTTTTGAGTGATTTTTTTTGTAAAAAGGCTTAAACACTACAAGTTATTAAAAAACTTATAGTGCTTAAGTAAAACAGCTTAAGTAAGAGTAAATAAGAGCTTTTGCTAGCTTATAAAGGAATTTGAAACACAATGAACATTAACTTCAAAACTCAAAATTTATAACATAAAATACCTCAAATTTCATTAATTCTTAAAACGGTTACAAGGCTTGAATAAAAATTACAATAAGCTAAATTTAAACTAAGATAAGCTGTAACAAAAAAACTAGATGATCAGTTGAACTAGAGGTCTTCTCTTTTATATCTGGCTTGAGAAAGTTCTAGGTCTTGAAGGTGTGTTTCTTGTGTGAGTGAGCTCGAAGTCTTCATCATAGCCATCCATTTATCTTGTTCTTCAAGTTCTATGATCTAAGCCATTGATTTTGGTCCTTGTCTCATCAACGAATTAAAAATTAGGGGATTGCCAAGGTGGATTTATTGGTTTGTGAAGTGGGGTTGAATTGTGAGAGTGATAAGTTTGTTTGTTGGAGCAGGGGTCGAGGTGAAAGTTTAGGCGGGAAAAGGTCTTGGTTTTTTAGTTGATAACAGGGTTAACGGGCTTAAGGATTAAAGGGAATAATGGTGTTAGGCTAAGGACTAGTAATGTTAGTCCATAAGGACTAACGATGCAAACCCAGGGACTAGTGGTGTAATAGGTTAAAAGGGTGTTATGGTTAAATGGTAATGGGCCTCTTGGTTTGGGTCGGGTTTAGGATTAAAGGATTAGGCTTTCATCATAGGCTTTTAATTGTATAAAAGGCTTATTGGGCTGTCTTGGTCCATTAGATAGGTACGGGATGGCCCGATAAGATTTCTTTGGTTTCGGCTTCGTCTTTGACTTGTTGACTTTGACTTTTGTTTTTTTGATTCTTGGGCTGACCCGACCTATTAACTCGGGTACGGGTTGGCCAACTAAGATGTTTATGTCTTCGGATTCGACTTTGACTTGTTGACTTTGACTTTTCAGGCTCTTTCCAATCCCGTGCTCGGTTTTGTCGGCTTTGGCTTCGTTTTTGTCCTTTAGTGAATATCCGTTACCTGCACAGTACACAAAGCAAAACAAACATATATTTGGCATTTTATGTCCGTTTTTTGGTCATTATTGGTCATTTTAGCTCGTTTAATTAGGTAAAAGGTATGTGTAATTAAGCACATACCCAAATCTCCCATACTAGGATATTGCCGTGTCCTCACGCAATGTCATAAGCAAGCACTTTAGAAAACCAAGAATCTCAATCCCCCTCGACTAATTACCTCGAAAAGTATCAAAGTGTTCATCAAGGGGAATTAAAGAATCATTAGCTTTGAAAAGCCCCGTTTTAACCATTTTTATAAATCTACCCTAACTACTACACATATTTTTTTATATTTTTCCTTTTTCTTTTTCTAACTAGAATGTTTTGACTTTCGTTATTTTTATAACTTTTAGGGTCACAGAACAAGAAGCACTTTAATCCTAAAATGCCCAAAAAGGATAAATTCATCGTCCCTGATTTTTCACTTGTCCCAAACTAAGCTTAAAAACGAAATCTTCGTTAAATATAAGTTAAGATGCTAACACTACTCATACTTGTAACTTGTGAAACTTTTCACTCCCGACAATTATTATATAGTAAGTGAATGTGCCATTTCGAATTTCAACCATGGATCAACGTTTTGCAAAATTTCTATGCCTCACGTTCCACCTAAAAGTAATGAGTTTGAAGGCGAGATCATCCCATGTAGCGACTTTCGTCTCGGCACATCCCAACCTTGTGGCTAAGTGACCAGGCTTTTGACACCCCACAGAGACTAGTATCGAGACTCACGGACCTTCGGTTTCAAAACCCTTGGATTTCCCGTATATACATAAAATCACAACTTAAAACGAAATAGTCTTAGTTCAAAAGCATATTTAAATTTAAGAAAAAGAGATTTTCCCTATATTTATTAAATCACATATGTTGCACTTAATATAATTATGCATCCTTTTAAACTAAGGAAATCCTCGACCTTTTAGAAGGCTGCAACATTGGATGTGAGCCGGCAATATGCAATAAACTTTTATTAGCCCACAGTTTTATTATTATTATTACTGTACCTCATTTTTCATTATCCATCATTATTTTTTTAACACTTTATATTACCACGATATAGAGAAAATTTCTTTTTAGAAAATTTAAGTATAAATTTGAACTAAGACTGAATAAATTATTATTATCGACTATACTTCAAAAATTGTTGATTTAAGTTTAATTTTTGAAACGAGCACGTATTATTAGTCAGGTTAGGAGCTTATGGGAGAAAAAGCCACAAACTACACTTATGAGCTCTTAAGATTTCCAACAAATCCTTGCTAAGCATCTAACTCATAATTAACTCTATCATTTCTCGTTCTTCGCAAATTTAAAATCTTTAATAAAAAGATCCACGAATGCTTAGTCTAAAAGTTAAGGAGCAAGCTAGAGCTCAACACGCTCGATCGAGTCAAAATTTATTCGTATTCTACCCAGCAGGAAAGTCAACATTGTGATAAAACACTTATTTTATTTTTGGAATTTTTCAAATTTTTTTCATTTTTTGGTATTTTGTTGGTAAAAAGTGGGATTAAGTGAAAACAATGACTGCAGGCACAATCAAATCGATAGATCTCCCCCATACTAGAACTAAACATTGTCCTCGATGTTTTAAGAAGGGTCTCTACGTAAATCTAAGGCCATTTATTAAGTATGCACAAAGATAAACGTTAGTCGATAAGATTTAGGATATTGGATTCCCATAATCATGCAAAGGATCGAAGCTTGAGTGAACGAAGGACAAAACCACGAGCACGATAAGCTTTATAATCTGGGGCAATCCTGGACATACAGCACAAACCATAAAACACGAGAAAGGAAGAGGCGAGCCTCCTCACAACACACTTATTCGTTACTACTATTATAATTATATTAGGATAAGCATGGGTTGCCACCCACGAAGCGCTTGTTTATTAATGAGTTGGTCCATAGGGAAATTTTGGAGATCCGAGACAACCATCGATGGTATGTCCCCTCCAAAATAGTGTTTAAGTCTATGACCATTCACCTTGAAGTTTGGCCCGTTGGTTTGAGATAACTCAACGGTGCCATAAGGAAATACTTGGGTGACGGTGAGTGGTCCAGTGATAAATGCTTAATTGTATATGTAAATTACCCGGGATTTTGCCCAATAAAAGCCAATAAAATGCCAAAAGAATAGAAAAAGTGTGCTTTTGTGTCTAATTGTGCAGGAAAGGATAAAAAGGACAAAAAGAAGCAAAAACAGTCAAAAACCGACAAAGAACGAAAGAGACAAGAACAAGAGTGAAGAAACAGCCAGAAATCAAAGCCGGATCAGCCCGATACAGCAATAAAGGAAGTCAAAGCCCAAAATAAAAGTCCAAGGACCAATTATGACAAGTGTGCAAAGTTTCAAGGGCTTATTTGAAGTTTTAAAGATTCAAGGACCAAAGTTGCAAAAGAGGAAAGTGTTTTATAAAGGAAGAAAGAGAAATCTCAACCACAAGGGCCAAAACTGCCATTTTCAAACTGTTTTTACAACTAGAAAAGGCGGGGGGCATCACAAGGACCACTATTGCAACATTTCAACTTACAACAAACAAACGCGTTTGTATGTAACAACCTAACCGCCACCAAAACAGAAATTTCCCGCCCTTTTTACCACAAAACCCAATCACGGATCTTGCCCACACCCCGATCCTCTAAAATGCCCCAAGCTCGTCTAAATCCTTCTCCACATCAACCAGTCCACGTGGCATCCATTCATTGGCCAAGACACCTCACTACACTCATCAAACGGCTACAAATCAAATTCAAATGATCAACGGCTAGGATCGAAGGGATGATTCTAGAATTCTTCACACCTCTCCCCCATTCCTCTATAAATAGAGCACATAGGACTCATATTTCTAGTTGTTGTTTTTTGTTTTAAATTTCCATCTTGTATTTTAGTAAATTTTAAGCATTTTTCTTTCAAGTTTAAGCAATACGATTTAAGCTCTTGTACCTTCTCTCTTTAATCTTGTACTTCACAATTCTAGTAATATCATTCAGTTTACAAGCTTCTTGTGTTCTTTTATTTCAATTTGAAGCAATTTTTATCAAATAAGCTCTAAATAAGCTCATTTGAGCTTATTTCTCTAAATAAGCTCAAATTTAGTTACAATTCTGTTTTTAGCAATTCATTTACTTGCTTTCATCAATTTACATCCAAGTAATGATCAATTAAGGCATTGGTATTCATTTTTGAAAGCTACAAGGAGATATAAGCTTTTTAAAAGCTTATTCAAGGTTTAGAGGCTTGGTAGCCATTAGGAACACTGAGCTTCTTCTCTTGGATAGCTCTAGTGTGAAGATTCTTCAAAATTAAGGTTTCATTCTCTCAATTCCATTTTAGTATTTACATAGCTTATTCATTTAGCTTATTTCAGTACTTATTTGCTTATTCTTGTGCTTAATCCTGTTGCATTTAGCTTAGACAGCTTATAGTTGTCATTGTTTTAAGCTTTCTTAGTTAAAATTTCATCTAGATTTCATACTTGCATTTCTGTCATAAATAAGTAATAAACAAGCTAATAGAGAAACTAGCTATTTCTTTCAAATAAGCTGTGGATTTTAGTTATTAAATAGCTTAAGTAGGTCAATCTTAATAGAAGTAGATAAAAAGTTTCAGCTATTTCAGTTTTAAAATAGATTTTGAGACCAAATTAGTTGTGACAGTTTGTATAAAGGTGTGTTTGGATTAGGCTTAATTTGACTCTTAAAGTCAAAGTATACTTGTCAAATTTTTCACACAGCTGAGTGTAGTCATTTTATAAGGTTTTACAAAGGTTTTAAAGGTTAGGTTCTAGTTTTACAAAGTCTAGAGTGTAAAATCTTTTGCTAGCACCAGGGCAAATTTCAGTTGAGAGAAGTTTAGATTTTAGATTCTTAAAAGCAACTTAGAGTTCAAAGGAGTTTTGTGTGTGCTTAAGTACATTTAGTAATGTGTTAGCTCTCAAGTTTTAACCTGCATTTGATTACTAGGTCAAATGCATCAGCAATAGAGTGCATCAGCAACAACCAACAGCCACTAATAATTCCTAGCTTAATTCTCTTCTTGATTTCTTATTTTTAGTAGGAATTTTTAGAAACCTTTTACCTAGGTCAATTCAAGATAAGTAGAATAGCTTAGTTACAAAATTACAGCTTATAAAGTTTAGTAATAAGCTTTCTAGCTTATTTGAAAAAAGCTCAAAAACAGTTTCATTCAAACTTTGCACTTTTTCATTTTAATTTTCTTGCTTAATCTGTTAATACTAGGGTGATTTTAGTTTAAAAACTTTTACTACACATCTTAAACATCAATTAGCTTCTTTTAGCTTTCATTTTCATAAATTTCATCAAGTAATAAGCTAGATATAAGCTAAAATCCAAAAAGCTCTCTAAACCCCTAGTTTCTGTAACAGAAACAAAAGTGCTTATTTTCTAGCTTATTCTTTTATCAAAAGTGTAAAGTGCTTTTATTAAAGTTGTAGAGTTTAAGCTCTTTGATAAGTTTGAAGTTTTAAGTTTTTGCTGAAAATCAATTTTTAATAAGCCAAAGATAAGCTGAAATCGCAGGGTCTGTTTTGTACTTTTCTAATAGTTCAAGGTTAGCCGTTTTAACTAGAGTGTAAATTTCCCAAAATTCGCCCGCCTACCCTTTAGTTTAATTTCTTTCAGTTTCTACCCTGTCTTTTTAGTAATAAAAAAATAGATTTAAATTTTAGTTTTTAGTTTTATTAAAATTAGGGTTTGTGTTTTAATTGCAAAAATTAGGGTTCAATTAGTTGATAAAAATTGGGGCTTTTTGTTCCATTATATTTCTGCATCATTGAAGCAATTTAAAATCATTTTTCTTTATTTTTATCATTTGATTTGTATTTTCTAAGAATT
>BQNB010172262.1:0-13483 GCA_026074375.1 Tanacetum coccineum
ATACTCCAGTCCATCCACAACAACAATCAGTTTCTCCTTAACAATACATGTCTTTATCAGTAACACAACCACCTCAAGCTCAAATTCCTCAAATGGACTCTACTTTTATTGTTCCTATGTTTCAACAAGGAGAAGATTCGATTGAATGTATCAACAAAGCAATGGCATTTCTGTTTGCTGTAGCATCACGGTTTTCACTTTCAAACAATCAACTCAGAATGTCTTCCAATCCCAGAAATCAGGCTACCATTCAAGATGGAAGAGTCACAGTTCAACAAGTTCAAGGAAGACAAAATCAAAGTTTTGCTAGGAATAGAAATAGAGGAAGTGCTACAAATTCAAGGTGAAATTATGCAGCTAGTAAACCAAGAGTTGTAAAGTGTTATAACTGTCATTAAGAAGGGCATATGGTGAGACAGTGTACTCAGCCAAAGAGGCTAAAGAATACTGCATGGTTTAAGGAGAAATTGATGTTAGCTGAAGCTAAGGAAGCAGGTCAGATATTAGATGAAGAGCAACTTGCATTCTTAGCAGACCCTGGAACAAATGAAGTTCCAATTGCTCAGCAGACAATCCCTCATAACTCAGCCTTTCAGACTGAAGATTTGGATGCTTATGACTCGGATTGTGATGATTTATCCTCAGCTAAAGCGGTTCTAATGGCAAATCTATCAAGCTGTGATTCTGATGTCCTCTCTGAGGTACCATATTTTGATTCTTATCCAAATGATATGCTTAATCAGGATGTGCAAGAGATGTTGTATTCTGAACAAACATATATTGATGATTTTCCAGATAATAAGATACACAGTGATAGCAATATCATTCCTTACTCTCAATATCTGCAAGAATCACAAAATGCGGGTATTCAACATACTAATTCTTTTGCACCTAATGATTTATCGATTCTATCTTTGGTTGAACAAATAACTGACCTAAGTAGCTAATTTAGATAAGAAAAATCAGACAAATAAAATGGTAAATAAATCCTAACCGCTGAGCTTGAGAGATATAAAGAACGTGTCACCATTTTTGAATAAAGAATTAATGCAGATTCTAACAACCATGAAAAATTAATTGATTCTCAAATGGATGACTTAATTCGGAAGAGAAATGCAAAGTTTGCGGCTTTACTTCAGGAGATCGATAAATTTAAAGAAACTCTTTATAATAATGTCAAAGAAAAAGAATATTTATCAAAAACTTTAACTGTTTTCAAAATATAATCTAAAGAAAAGAGTCTAAATACATTGACAAGAAAATTGTTTTAGAAAAACAAAATAAAGAACTTGAAAACATTATTTGTAAGATGTATCAATCTACGCAAGCAATGCATATGCTCACGACACCACAAGTCTTTTTACGATGACACTCACAAACAAGCTATTGGTTATGAAAATCCGTTCAATTTTTAAAAAATCTCAGCGGATTAAACCAACATTATATGATGGAAGTTTTATTGCTAAAGAACATGCTGTGATTTCTGTGATTGATGATGAGGAAACATTAATTTTGGAATAAGAGAGTCGATCAAAGATGTTTGATAAACAAAATGATCCAATTTCAATCGAAAAGAAAATTAATATTTCACCAATTGATTATTCAAAGTTGAATAAGATTAAAGAATATTTTGGTAAACGTTGCATTTGGATGCATAAACAGCTTTCTGTTTACACATTCTCTCAATAACTATACTTTTGTTACTCCTATTGTTTCACATACTCCTGTTAAAGTTAATGCTCCTCGTAAACTTTGTTATCCCATATGTTTAATCCATACACAACTAATAAGCAACCCCAATAAGCACTAATAAGCCGAAATAAATAAAAAGAAAAATAGAAGAAATGAAATGGTAGAATATTAGATTAGAAGAGAGAGTTTGGTGAGTTACACATACAACAAATGGCAACCAACACCCTCTCTATGTGTGGAGATGGTATCTTTTATACCCTTAGCCTTTTACTTGGCACATGGACTTTCTTAATGGGCCAGGCTTAGCTTAACTTGGGCTTTAAGCCTGATACATAGACAATATTAGATTACATTCCAAGCCTGTCAATACCCGACTAGCCTATTACATTACAAGACCTAATTGACTGAATAAGGCCGATAACATTCTTGCTTGACTTAATATAATTAAGGCTAACAATCTCCTCCAATTTTGAGGTGTTCTTTAATCTCCCCAACGTTGATGATATAACGTTTGAGATTCACCTTATTTTGGTATTGTCTTCATCTTTTCATGTTTGTAATGGCTTTGTTCATTCATGCTTCGTGATCTTGATCTTGAGCCTTCGTCTTTTGACTTTGACTTCTTGAGATCTTTAATCTTGCATTATCTCCTTGACTTGAATCATCGTGATTTGACTTTCTCGATCATTTTGTGCTCTTTGACCAACATGCTTATACTTGTTACATTCTTGTAGAAATAACTGGACATACAAGAACAAGGATTCAAAGATCTGGAGCCTCGCTCCTCCGACGAATATGGACTTCTGATCATAACAGTTCAGAACTCGGAATTCACGACCACAGCAATGAACCGTCAAGTTCAAAGCTGGTTCCAAAAGTTGTTCCTCCAGCAGTCAAGACAGCTACATCACGACAAGAGTTGGAATTACTATTCCACAATCACATAACAATGCTGAGGTCAACATGTATATATTTAAAAAAAATACAAAAATATAAAATTTCAAAAAGAAAATACAAAATCAAAAAAAAAAACAGAAAATGTTTCAAAAAAAATATTCTTCTCGACATGTCTCTTGGAATCGATAACATCTACGTACCTAGAAATGTTGATTAACATCGACACGGGCGTGTAGATGAAGTTCGAACAGGAGTTTCAAAAGTTTTCAAAACATGTCATTTCTAATTTTTCTTAATGACTTGTAATCACTCTATATTGAAACTCGGTCCTGAACGACAAAAAAAAAACAAACAAAAGGGGAAAAGAGTGTAGCATAGTGCGCTCAATCCTTAGTGTTAGAAAGAGTCTTCTAACATTTGGTTTTTCAAAAAGTTGAACATAATTTTTCAAGAATTTTCAATGACAATTCAAAATCTTTCAAAATTGTGTGCTCAACACTCCATCCCTCATATTATTTTACAAGACAATTATTCTACATTTGGTGTCATTTTTATAATGAGTCAAAGTTTAAGGGGGAGTTTTTCTGAAAAACAATGTTTTAATGATTGTGGTTACTTCATAACATGACAATTCTGATGTATTCAAACACATTTTAAAAGGTCTTAATAACATCTACGGAATAATAATGACTATTAAATAGATTGAATGTTATAAGATGAGTAGGTTGTTGAGCACAATTTTTCAAGAATTCTTTAAATGACATACAAGAACAAGGATTAAAACTGATCTGGAGGTTGGATAAAGTGATATAAATGTGTAGCCATATTATTAGAGAATAAAAGAAGAAAGATGGGAAGATGTGTGTGAGCTAGAGAGAAAACACACACACTTACACTTTTACAAAAGTGAGCTTCACCCCTCCATGGAAGTATGGAGGGGTATTTATAGTCCTAGTGACTTTACTATAGTACTAGTCATTATTTGTTTCCGAAAGGTCCACGCTATAAATGAACTAATATAATTCTGGATATGTCACCATATTTTAAGGCTAACAATCTTCCCCCAATATGTGGACACATACGAAATTACTTACAACGTTCCTAACAAGTACAAATACAATTGAATAAAGTCTTCCAAAGCTGAAGTTGTCTTTTAAGTTCTCTTGGTCTTAAAACTTGTATTCCAGCTTGGATCTTCATTGTCTTTACTTGTTCTGGAACCATTGTAGTATGCATGAGTTGGATTAACTTCCCCCCAATTCATGCAGCATGTCTTAAAAAGCTTTCTTTATAGACTTCTTTTTGGCAAAGTTTCTAAATCAGCTTCCCCCAAACAACATCCCAATTTAAGCAGATTTCTGAAAATTTGAAGTAGCTTGAACAATCTTATATTTTCAAATTAAAAGTTTACAATGGATAATTTGTAGAAGTCAAACCACACCAAATACTCCTGCTTCTTATCATTAGGGCTTGGTGAATATTCGTTCAGGGGTGCATGCGAGAAAATCAGCATACAATTCTTCTCAGTATGCAGAATACTTCATAAACCATACTAAGTAAAGTAGTATAAACTACTCCTCCCTGGAAGTTAACACACGCTCGGTAACATCAAAGTATCAACTAAGTCCCGGATGTACCATTTTCCCCCCATAATGGTTCGCGACACACTTCAGGAAGCTCATTGTGTGTCGCAATCTACTCGGAAGTTCTGTGTCTTTAGCAAAAATTTGAGATCCAATAAAAGCATTACTTCTTATCTTCAGAAACCATAGGAGGAAGATGAAGCAAGAATCAAGAAAACTTGGTATAATCAAGGTCTTGTATATGAATGTCTTGTAGAACTTTGAGAATTTGCTTAGACTGTGAAGTACCATTGTCTTGGAATCCCGTGAGAATTGTTGATTACATCTCACCTTTAAACTCTCTAGCTAACTTTACCAACCTCGTATTCTGTCGGCTATTGTTGTGATCACTTGGTGAAGTAAACCCGATATACCAAACTTGAAAATTCAAACCTAAAAACACCTCTAATCCTAAAAAATAAAGGGGAAGGGTGGGGGAAAAAATCACCAAATTTGTTACTTAACTTGCACTGTTGTTGATTGAAGAACGGTGCAAGATTAAATCTATAAGTACTCTATACCCTCACCGGAAAAGTATAAGAAGTACAACACCTCTTGAAATTATCCACATCGACTTCTGCGTGTGCACTGAGGAATACACGTAACTCTTCCCCCTTTTTTTTCCCTTTCCCCACCCCCTTTTTTTTTTTTCCCTTCCTTTTTTTTTTTTTTCTTTAAGTGATAGTTATCCAGGTCTCAACCAACCACCCCTGATCTGCTGGTAACTAGTTTTTTTTTTTTTTTTTTTTGTTTATTTTTAATTTCAAGTCTTAATCATAAGCTATATACGTTTAAGCAAGTCATCAATCGATAAATTGGGTTTAAAGAAAAGGGGTAGAAAATAGAAGGAAGTCTCGATGATGAAATAAGTAGACGCCTTCGTGAAACTGTTAGCCTCAAAATATATTGAGTCGAACAATGGAAGTTCGTTCATTATATTAGGTCTCGGTCACTTAATTAATTATACGTTGTAATAGGCTACACGGGTAAACGGGCTCTTAAATGTAATCTAACCGGTCACGTGTATCGGGCGAAAGCCCAAGTAATCCCGAGCCCGGCCCGTAGAAATACCAAGGCATGAAAGCCTCTTGGTATTAAGTATAAATACCCCTCTCCAAGTATGGACCTGTTTACGTGTTGCCTAAGTTGCGAATAGACCATTAATGCCTGAATTATCATGAACCGTTAATTTCTTGACCGGCTGGCTGGTTAAGTAACCGCAAGTGTTATAAATAGATCTATTGGGACTAATTATCCCTATCCGGGTGAGTAGCGCTCACTACCCATGGGGCTCCTGATAAACGGATATATACCATGTCGGATTTCACTAGGTGATCTTGTTCAGATACCTCTAGGGCAGTTAATTTCTTGTTTGGCATATAATATGCTACATCGAATTGAGCTTCGGTGTCATAAGCTTAGCGCAACAGTAAGTACTTTTCATGTGATATTGTATTTGTTATAATAGTCTCATGAGCTTTGTATGTGAAATCGTAAACTGCTAAGATTGTCACATACGTTTTGAAATCTTGTGGTCCACACTACTTTGTTTGAACGTTTCAAATTGCTAAACTTCTTTTCATAATACTGTGAGTGAAGCAGTATTCTCTAAACGTTTTGATCCTCATAAATGTTTTACTTAAACCTATGAATTCACTCAACTTTATGTTGACCATTTTTTAGCATGTTTTTCTTAGGTGATTAGCTTTGGACTTCTTGACGTGCTATGTGGAGTCTACATGCAATATGATACCATTTATCAAAACTTTATTAGCATTCATACTCGTTGTCTTTTGAAAACCAAATTATGCTTTCGTTACATTCTATTTTTGCTTCCGCAAATGTTTAACTTCTTTTGAATCTTTTAAAACTTATATTTTTTAACAATGCAACGAGTTATGATTTTCAAAACGTCTGTTAGTAGTCTTTCCCTTGATCTTGTATGATGTATATTATGACGTCACGCCCCCGGACACGTGTTTTCGTCCAGGCCCCGTCTAGGATGTGACAGCTATTATCTAAAGAGCTTGTTAGGAACTTGCCTAAACTAAAATTTAAGAGTCATTTTTGTAATGCTTGTAATATTGGAAAACAAGTACACACAAGTCATAAATATAAAAATATGGTTTCAACCACTAAATGTCTAGAACATTTACACATGGACTTGTTTGGTCTGTCGGCCGTCCAAAGTTACGGAGAAAACTTCTACACTTTGGTCATCGTCGACGACTACTCAAGATATACATGGACAAGATTTTTAAAACACAAAAATGAAGCTTTTGAACATTTTGAAATCTTAAGTAAAAAGATTCAAGTTCAAAAGGGTTGCCTCATTATATCAATTTGTACGGATCATGGTCGGGAATTTAATAATGAAGTACAATTTGGAGCTTTTTGTGATGCTAATGGTATCACTCATAACTTTTTGGCTCCACGCACTCCACAATCAAATGGGGTAGTAGAACGTAAAAATCGAACCTTGCAAGAAATGAGTAAAACAATGCTTAATGAATAATCAATTCCTCAAAAATTCTGGTATAATGCCATCGACACCTCCACTTATATCTTAAATAGGATTCTTATTAGACCTTTCCTTAGAAAAACTCCTTATGAGCTTTTCAAATGTAAAAAGCCCTCCTTGGAATATTTCAAAGTTTTTGGTAGTAAATGTTGTTATCACGATTCACCCTATAACACAAGATCCGGAGGCTTGGTAAAATGGAAAAGAAAAGTATCCATATTATTAGAGAGAAAAAGAGATGAAATGGGAAGTTGTTGAGAGAAAACACACACACACACTCTTTTTTACAAAAGTGAGCTTCACCCCTCCATGGAAGTATGGAGGGGGTATTTATAGTCCTAGTGACACATAACTATCGTAGCTTGTCATTATTAGTCCCTATGTGTCACGCTATAAATAAACTAATGTAATTCCGGATATGTCACCATATTTTAAGGCTAACAATCTTCCCCCAATATGTGGACACATACGGAATTACTTACAATGTTCCTATCATGTACAAATACAACAGAAATAAAGTCTTCCAAAGCACTTCCAAAGCTGAAGATGTCTTCTGAGTTCTCCTTGTCTTGAAACTTGTACTCCAGCTTGGATCTTCATTGTCTTTACTTGTACAGGAACCATTGTAGTATGCATGAACTGGATTAACTTCCCCCCAATTCATGCAGCATGTCTTGAAAAGCTTTCTTCATAGACTCCTTTTTGGCGAAGTTTCTGAATCAGCTTCCCCCCAAACCAACATCCCTATCTTAAGCAGATTCTGGAACTTTGAAGTAGCTTGAACAATCTTCTACTTGTCATTGACGTGCACAGCGGAATTTTGTAGAAGTCAAACCACACCAACGACCACTGCTTCTTGTCATCAGGGCTTGGTGAATATTCGTTCGGGGGTGCATGCTGAGAATATCAGCATCTGTTCATCTCATGTTTGCAGAATCTTCACAAAACCATTCTTAGTGAAGTAGTATACACTACTTCCCCCTGGTAGTTGACATTCTGGTAACATTCAAAGTCAATTAAGGTCTCGGTTGTACACATTTTCCGCCCCATCCCCATGTGTTGCGACTCTCGGACAAGCATCATTGTCGTAGTACGTTTTTACTCGAGAAAGTTCTTGTCATAAGCCAAATCTTGATTTTTCAAAAAGGATCATTACCCTCTTGACTTCTGAAAGCGTAGAGGAGATGAAGCACAGAATCAAGAAACAATTGGTATAATCAAGGTCTTGGGAGATGAATGGTCATCGAATGAACTTTGATATTTGTTGCTTAGACTGTGATGTCTCTTTGTCTTGGAATAGCAAAAAAAATACCTTGAGAAGTGATGTTTAATCTCACCTTTTAACTCTCTGGTAATCTTACTAACCTCATTATTCTGTAGGGCTAATTGTGAATGATAACTTGGTGAAGTAACCCGATATATCAACTTGAAATGAAGTAAATCCCCCAAATTGTTAATATAATCTTGCATATTGTTGATTTGAAGACGGTGAGAAGAAAAATCTCTAGGTACAATTAAACTCCTCAAAAGTATAAGAAGTTCTAACACTCTTGAAATTAATCCACATCGACATTTTGTGTGTGACATGAGTACTACATGTAACTCCTTTAAGTGATAAGTATTCCAGGTTCTGTCATCCAAACCACACACCTTGACCGCTGGGAAACTAGATAATCTAAGTCTTAATCATAACTGTATACGTTCAAGCAAGTAATCAATCGATAGAAAATAGACAGAAAGTCACCGATGTTGAATAGTAGACGCCTTTGTGAAATCTAATTCCAATTGCAAAATAAGGATACCAAATCAACTCCGTGATCACATGTCATCCTAATACGAATCTCTAGCCATTTTGTCATTTAAGTGAATCTTTTCAGGATCGTTTTGGGATTAAGTGTTGTTGTTTGTGTGGTGTGTTGTTTGTTGTTCTTGTTTTGATTATAATATTCCCAAATTTGGTCATATGCCCAAAGTCGGTCACATGCCCACCTGATGCCCAAAGTCGAAATTTTTTTTAGGAAATTAGGGTTTCAAAACATGGGTTTTCACTGGTCAAAACGCAATGACTTTAGTCAAAACGCAATGAAACCTCTAATCAAAACGCAACTATCTTGATCAAAACGCAATGAATAAAAAATTGGGCAGAGTAACGTCTAGTCAAAACGCAATGATGGTCTTCAAAACGCAACCTGTTGAGTCAAAACGCAATGACTTTTGTCAAAACGCAACGACTTTTGTCAAAACGCAACGACTTTTGTCAAAACGCAATGACTTTTGTCAAAACGCAACGATTTTTTGTCAAAACGCAACGACTTTTGTCAAAACGCAATGACTTTTGTCAAAACGCAACGATTTTTGTCAAAACGCAACGACTTTTGTCAAAACGCAATGACTTTTGTCAAAACGCAACGATTTTTGTCAAAACGCAACGACTTTTGTCAAAACGCAACGACGAACACTCCTTCAGTTAGGCAAAACGCAGCCAAGAAAAAATCTTCAAACTTTCTTGTAAGCTACGAAATGATGTTAAAACCACTTAGTAATGATGCAAGGAAGTGATCTAAGCCCAAAAGTACAAATCTTTAACACTTTTAACCACAAACAAAGATCAAATCTTGATTTTTGTTGCCATTTTTTTGAACCAAAAAAATAACCAAACCAAGCCACGAATTTGATCTTGTTTGACCACAATAATCAGTAGATAAACAACACGGATTCCCCCTATGCTCTGGTGCCAATTGTTAACACGATTCACCCTTATAACACAAGATCCGGAGGCTTGGTAAAATGGAAAAGAAAAGTATCCATATTATTAGAGAGAAAAAGAATAAGAGATGGGAAGAGTGTGTGTTGTTGAGAGAAAACACACACACACACTTTTTACAAAAGTGAGCTTCACCCCTCCATGGAAGTATGGAGGGGGTATTTATAGTCCTAGTGACACACAACTATCGTAGCTTGTCATTATTAGTCCCTATGTGTCACGCTATAAATAAACTAATGTAATTCCGGATATGTCACCATATTTTAAGGCTAACAAATGCTTTATTCTTAACACTAAATACTATCTCACAAAATTCGACCTTAAATCCACCGAAGGTATATTCCTTGGATATTCACCTAATAGTAAAGCTTACATTATTCTAAACAAAGAAACCATGAGAATCGAAGAATCTCTTAATGTGAAAGAAAATTAACCATTGAATGTGAAATTATAGAAAACCAAGAAAAAGACTTAGAAATCAAAGAAAATTAACCATTAAACAAATAAATCATAAACATCAAAGAATCTAAAGATCATCCCTTAGAAACCATCATAGGTAATCTAAATGAAATAACCTAAAGATCTCAAGTTCAAAATCAAAGTAATTTCTTTTGTTTTGTATCCTCCGTAGAACCCAAAAACATAAAACAAGCCATACAAGATGAAAGTTGGACTATGGCTATACAAGAAGAATTAAATCAATTTAAAACAAATGACGTTTGGAGTCTTGTCCCTCCTCCCAAAAACCAAACTATCATAGGTACAAAATGGATCTTTAACAAATTAGATGAAAACGGTGTTGTGTCCAGAAATAAAGCTAGACTTGTTGCTCAAGGATACAATCAACAAGAAGGAATAGATTTTGATGAAATCTAGGCTCTCATAGCAAGATTATAATCTATAAGAATCCTTCTTGCATATGCTTGTGCACACGACTTCAAGCTTTATCAAATGGATGTCAAAAGTTCTTTCCTAAACGGTTTTATAAATGAAGAAGTCTATGTCGCTCAACCCCCTGGATTTTTGATTTTTGAAAATCTTAACCATGTCTTTAAACTCAAAAAGGCTCTTTATGGTCTTAAGCAAGCACCCAAAGCTTGGTACGATAGACTTAAAGCTTTTCTCATCGACCACAAGTACACCATGGGATTAGTAGATAACACTCTATTTACTAAGAAAAGATATTCGCATGTCATCATTGTCCAAATCTATGTGGACGACATCATTTTCGGCTTAACTAGTCAAGAGCTTTGCGATAATTTTTCAAAAATCATGCACGATGAGTTTGAAATGAGCATGATGGGTGAATTGACTTTTTTCCTTGGTCTACAAATCAAACAACTAGAAGATGGAATCTTTTTCAACCAATCAAAATATGTTAAAGAAATGCTCAAAAAATTTGGTCTCGAAGACTCTAAACCTATCAAAACTCCTATGTCATCCGAAATCAAACTCACTCGAGATGAAGACGGTGAACCCATTGACGACACTAAATATCGTGGCATGATTGTTAGCCTCCTCTATCTAAGGGTTAGTCGACCGGACATCATGTTTAGTGTTTGTCTATGCGCCCGTTTTCAAGAAGCTCTAAAAACTTTCCACTTTGAAGCAGTAAAAAGAATTTTTAGATATATTAAAGGAACTTCTCATCTAGAATTATGGTATCCTAAAGTAACGGGAATAGAAACCATTGTCTACATCGATTTCGACCATGCGGGAGACTATGTTGATCACAAAAGCACAAGTGGTATTTTTACATTCATGGGATGTTGCCTCACGTCATGGTTTTCTAAGAAACAAACCGCCCTAGCCATCTCAACCACCGAATCCAAATATGTTTTCGCCAGAAAAGCTTGCCAACACGCTTTATGGATGAAACAAGCTCTTGTAGACTATGACATAAACCTAGATGATATACTCGTCCTTTGTGACAATAAAGGTGTCATTGACCTAAGTAAAAATCCCGTCCTGCATTCACGCACCAAACATATAGAAATCCAACACCAATTCCTTCGTGACAATGTCCAAATGGGAAACATCTCCATTGAAAAGGTCTCCTCCGAAGACAACATAGTCGATATCCTAACTAAACCTCTCAAACATGAACCCTTCAACCTACTTAGACTAGGTCTCGGCCTCATGGAACCTAATGCCTAAAGGTAAGATTTCTACTCTCTACGAAACCTTCTTCCTAAGTCTAGGAATCTATTTACTAAAAAACACGTTCAGGGAATTTTTCATATACTATATGTACGTGTTATATAAACTACTATATGTGCTCAATTTTTTTCTTTCATTTTCATTAAATAAAACCCGAACGCATTCTTACAATTCTCACAAATCTGCATTGTTTAATACAAAAAAAAAATTTATGTTTTTTTTCATTTGCATCTTATTTGTCTCTTGAACGTCTATTAAGAAACACATGGTCAATATGTCATTTCAAACACGTTCAATTGTAGCTACATCAAAATAAGGAGACTTTGGTTTATCTCAAGTATATCTATCCTTTTATTTTTTTTTGGTCGAGATAACCGCACCTCCAAGATCATATCATGTACGCATACACTTGAAAAATATTTTAGTTTTTTCTGCAGACGCTGGTTCCCTTGGTTTTTCAAAGTCGGGTCTCTTCTTTTAATAGAACCGGCAGAACCGACGACACTGTACTATAGTTTATTTAAATACGAATTTCAAACTTCTATCACAACAAATTCCCACCAACAATAATCTATCAGCTCTTAGGCTTTAGAAGTTGACTCTAGGCAAATCCAATGATTAGATCTTCACCAACATATCAAGTAATGCATTAACTCTAAAAAATTTCTCTATAAAAAGGCTTGATCCAAACACTAGTTATCATCAAATTCAAGAAACATTGAAAATGCCTCAAGAAAAGAAACTTAACCTTAAGCGCACCGCTAGGATTAGTGTCTGTCCTTGTTGTTTCTCCAACCCTCGACTGATGTCCCCTCCCTATCATACTCTATCACCACCCACGATTATCAAACGACTCCTCCATCAACCCTAAATACTTAACCACCACTTTCCCCTATAATTTCTTCGGGAATCTCACCAAGCAAAGTCCTACTCACTCTAAAGTCAACACCACCACCCTTGACCTCTCCTCCACCGGCTCCAACCCAACCATCCAAATACTCCTCACCATTAGCCATAAACTTAGATCCCATCGAACTTTTGTTTTCCACTCCTCCCTCTTCTCCTCAAACTCTCTTTGACTCCATTAAGAGCTTGGCCAATGAACCTCCACCCCTTTCGGATATGGAACGTCCTCTTCCACCATTGCCACCACAACTTCCCACATTTCCACCTAATCCTCTTTCAAACTTCCCACCACTTCCGCCAATAGGACCTAACAATCTTTTCCCTTTACTTACTCATGAAATGTTTTGTGAACATTGCCAACGTACCCAAGTTGTTGTAGACAATCTTCGAGATGAAATGCGATTCATTCTTAATCACATCCTAGACCGCCTTAACGTTCTTGCACACAACTACTAGACTAGGAAATTAGAAGTAGAATAAATCATATTTCGTTAAGAATCTCTTGCTTTCTTAATGTTATGGTAAATAAATGTTGTAATTCGAAATTAATCAATGAAATATTACTTGTCTTGTTGTGCTCCCAGGAAATTGTATATAATTAATTTGCTTAATTTTTTTTAGAAAACCCGCAGGTTTAACTTTTTGAAGTCAGTTGGTTCCATTGGCTATTAAAGTAGGTTCCATTCAAGGAACAGAACCGTGGATGCCGGTTCTATAGAAGGCATTTTTAGTGCTTTGGCTTCTAACTTTTCTTTTGTAGGTATTCCTAAAGCAAGGACATCTCTTTATGTCTAACATTTTCTTTTGTAGCATTTTTGTAATGTTTAGCACCCATCAAGGGGGAGCTTTCCGCATTTACACATATCAATTCCAACTTATTATTGGATACCACTCTGTGACCTTTGCACTTTTTTTGTTTTG
>BQNB010172263.1:0-13483 GCA_026074375.1 Tanacetum coccineum
AGTAAACTTGATAAAATTTCTTTATTGTGAACAATTAAATTCAGACATTTAAAAAAAACGTAAACTACAAATTTGAAATCAAAAGAATATTGTGAATTGCATAGGAACTTATTTTATGTGTAAATAAGCAAACATTTAAAATTTGTTAGAAAATTGAAGGTCAAAATCGAAACTTTGATAACGAGTAGTAACTCTAAAAGGCCTTTTGATTTTATTGGCCTTTACTAAGCATGGTCCCTACACAAGACCCACATTGTTTTTAACACAATTTATATAAAAAGGATTTTTTATTTTCTCTTTCTTTCTTAGGTGGTCTTCTTCTTCTTCACCATTGTTAACAAAAAGTCAGATCTTGTTCTTCTTTAGATTTTGTTTTTAACAGAATATAACATGAACCTGAAATTTGATGCCCCCAAAATATGATGCCCTGGGCTGTCGCCCAGCTCGCCCGGCACCAGATACGGCCCTGATCCTGTTCGTATCAATTGGTATTGCCTTGAGATATTACGATCCATTCGTGAGTTGTTTGTTCTATTTTACCAGCTTTAATCGAGTATCTAGTGCAAACAACCAGAAAAAGGAGATCTAATTAATACCATCCACTAATTGATCGGTCAACATTACTAATATAATCATTAGAGATGTATTTTACTGTTCACCTTAAGAACTGTTTATGGCCTAGCTTACTGACTCTAATCCAGCCCAATGTCAACCCAACCCAGTCCTTTGCTATATTTATGTATCTTTGATAACGTCTCTAGAACCATCTCACGTCTTCATCATCTCCAAACTAGTTGGCTTCATTTGGCAGCAAGCTTCCATAACAATCTTCATCCCTCCGACCAAATCTTTCACACATAAACAGTAATAAACTGCAAGTAGAAAACACAGGGGGTGTTTACATGGTGCTGCTGACGGGTTGCGTTTGGTGGAATTTGAGCCGCAGGCTACTGTACTTTTTGGAGTCCTCAAGTAAAGCGATGAAGTCCTAGAGAGCCGAGTATGAATTTAAGCAGGACGTTCTCAAATAAGCATCCATTCCCAAACACCCTTTTAGTAAGTAAGGAAGCGAGGAATGTAAAGTGCCAAAAAGGGTCAAGCAAGAAAGTGCAAAGAAAGCAATTGAATTCATACAAGTGAACCGTTTATACTTTAGATTTATCATTCTTACATGGCACATTGATATGTAGGTTTCAAGTTTTTTTTATTTTTCAAATCCAAATGTTTGCAAGATGTTGCAGAGCGGTTGACCATCTGTGGCCAGATTTTGTCTAACAAGATGTTGCAACTTGGTTAGACGAAATAAAGCTTGGCGGGTATTGCTTAACTTTCAAAGAAAATGGTGTAAACAGGGAGTGCCTGAAAGGTATGCTATGTCAATGTTAAACTAATATACAATTGTGGGAAGCTTTCAAACAACCTAAGATTTTCTGCTCTGTAAACGCGGTCTGTTTCGAAAATCTTACGCTACAGCAAAATTGCTGTAAACGGCCCCTATAAATTATTATTCGTTATTATTGTTGTTAGCCGTGTATTTATTAAAGTGATGGTCATTAAATATTTCCGAGCCTTGTATAAGTAAAACGTAGTTTACGGGAATTTAGTTAAGCTAGTTGGGCCTAGTTGTCGGGCTCAAGCCCATTTGTATTATGATCCGGCCCAACACAAAGCCCACAAGAATAGTCTACTCTTGTAACTATATATTGCCCTCTCCAAGTGTGGAGAGGGTGTTGCTTCTCATTTTTCTTTTCATGATCAAGTAACCATTTTTCTTTTTTTACTTTTTTTTTTAAAATCTATTTTTCTTATTTTTTTGTGTTTGGTGATGAAATGATATCCTAACAAGTGGTATCAAGAGCCAAGGTTGGGTGTTGTGATTTGTTTGTGGTATTTGGTTGAGTTTATTAGGTTCGGCTTAGTGAGCTTAATTTTTTTCTCTATTCGGCTTAATTTTTGCTTTTGTTGCTTGCTAAATGTTTTATAACATAAAAAACGTGACTTAAATTTTTTCTTGTTCTTATACAGTAGGCTACCCCTACATTTTTTCTCTATTCCTTTTGTTTTTTTTTTGACTTCATAACAACTGGGTTTTTTTTTCATCTCTCTCATTTGCAACCTGTCTTATTTCATTTCTTTGCAAGATTCATTTACAAAGGCAAGTCACGATCCACAAGTTTAGCAACAAGAACGTTGGCTGTTTGTTGGTTTGTGCCCAAAACAACATCAAGGACGAAAGAGGACCACCGATCTAGTATCATCTGTACAAGCACCGAACGAGTTTTATACTCTTGAGCCGATCGAGTTGAACTTTTTTTGGACCGAACGAGTGGGAAAACTCAAGGATCGAACGAGTGTCATTTTTCAAGAGCCGAACGAAGTGACACACTTGATCATCGAACGAGTGAACTTCACTGTGAGCCGAACGAGTGAACTTTTGTAGAGCCGAACGAGTGAATTTTTTTAGAGCCGATCGAGTTTAAGTTAACTAGGACCGAACGAGCAAAGTTAGATAAAGGACCGATCGAGTTAAGTTTAAAAGGAGCCGAACCAGTTTCACGTATAAGCTCATTTTCGGTTTTTCGGTTTCGAGTGACGTTAAACGACAGGACTTAAGAATTATATCATCGTGTTCGTGACATCGTTCGCGCATCTACGTTCTGGTGATATTTATTTTCTACGACGATAAAACGTTACCACTCCGCGAGACAAATTACACAAACGTTAACATTTTATAATCTTGAAAAACGAAGAAGAAGGAGTTAGAAAAAAAAAAACACGTGCATGATTTTTTTAATATTGTTTAAAATTTTGAAAATTTCATTTTTAACCCTTTATTTTCTATAGTTTCACTTTTTTAACCCTTAGTTAATAACAACATTTTCTTTAGGCACTTGCACTTTTGAATATTTTAATTCTAACTTTCAATTTTTTTAAGAAAAACATTTTCATTTTTTAGATCTTTGTTTTCATTTTTTTTTCTTTACTTAGTTTTATACTCAATTTTTGCCCCTTTGTTGTAAGAATAGCACGTTTGTCTTTAATGAGTTTTGATCAAAGTTAATTCATTTCAAGCTAAACGTTTGTTGCCACGTTCATAGTTTAAGATCATTTCAACAACAACCAAATAATCATTGTTTCTCGGTTTTTTTTTTTTTTTGATTTAGTATAATCCCCGCGAAAAATCACGTGTTTTCTAGGGTTTAGTCAAGATTTGTAAAATCCCGTGAAAATAGTTTCCCACCACAACACAAATCTCTTTACCCTCTAAGATCCTTGTTTTATCATTTTCAACTCCCACTTTTGCAATGTCGGACTCTCTCAACAAGACATCAATGCTTTTAGAGCACATACGAATTGTAAACCAAACTTGATCCTTTGGCATTAATGGAAACCTCAGGAACACCATTTCACCTAATCACTCATTCACTCCATTAAAATTACATGCAAACATCACAACCCAACAACAACTTTGTCTTCACAACATTCCATTAACACGAACTACCTGCAACATCCAATGCAAAATCAGGAGATATCTCAAATCCGACGACTGCATTTAACATGGCACTTGCACTCATGGCTAAGCAAATTACTCTTAACGATGGCACACTCCAACAATTAACAATCAAAGAAGTTCATCGAACCCTAGCAACATGGAAGTTGGCAAAACCGGGTTATGAAATATGGATCAGTACGGACGAATGCTAAATGGTTGACGATATTGTTGAGAGAACCAGTTTAGAGCGAATGCAATGCAGAATGTCGGGAATCAGGTTGTCCAGGATACGGTTCAAAATCTGGGTATTCAGACCGTTGAAAATCAGAATGGGCTTAGTGTTGTTCCAGGGATTGCAAATCAGCATGGGAATGGAAATGTTGTAGCAGCACGGGCTGAGGGTAATAGTAATGGGATTAATGAAAATCAGATAAGGTGTTACAACTGCAGAGGAGAGGATCATTATGCCAGCAACTGCACAGTAAAGCCAAGGAAACTGGATGCTGCTTATCTTCAGAAACAGATGCAGATTGCTCAAAAGGAAGAAGCAGGGATTCAACTCACATCTGAGGAATTTGATTTCATGGCTGCTGCAGGTGCTTGTGAGGAAACTGAGAGAGCAAATGCGAACTGCAGTTTAGAGAATAATTTGCAGCAAGCATCGTCATCTGGTACTCAGTCTGACAAAGCTCCCGTCTATGACTCAGACGGATCAGCTGAGGTACATCATTCTGAAAATTGTTATGATAATGATATATTCAATATGTTTACTCAAGAGGAGCAGTATACTGAGCTACTCGAGCCCATTCCTGAACCACACCAAGTACAACAGAATAATAGTAATGTTATCTCTGAAGTTTCTAGTGTGGAACAAAGTGGGGGGGAATAGTTAGATTCACACATCCTGAAAAAGTTGAGGGAACACGTGCTTATTTTGAATATCTTATATAATAATTAGGCCAAACTGAAGTTGAGAAAGTCAATTTGGTCAAATCGCAAAATGAACAGAAACAAATGCTGAATTGGACCACTGACTTTGCTAGGTATAAAAATCAAGAAAGTGTTTGAAATAAGGTCAAGGAAAAAATTAGACAAAAATTAAAAGTTTTTATCAAAAAGTCTGTTTTATTCAAGAACATTGGTCTTAATAAAAAATACTAAATGCTCTTACCTTAAGTTACGGGTAAAACAAAATAACGACTTTGAATGACGGAAATTTCAAATTTAAGTAAACAACTTCAACGGAATAATCAACTGTTTCCTTCTATTCTTGAAGAAAAGAAAAAGTTGAAGTCTGATTTCAAAATACGCGAAGACGAGCTTCTTGATAAACAAATTCAACTTGAGAATAAGATAAAGGAATTAGATAACATTTTGGTTAAAACGGGTCAATCGATTCAAACGATGCACATGCTTTTCCACATAAGCCTGACTCGTTTTTACCACACGACAGAAAATTGCTTTTGGGTATCAAAATCTTATTTATTCAAGCAAGATCAGCGAAACAACAGAGTTTATATATGGCAAAGTGTTACTTGAAAGCATGGATTCCTCCTGTTGTGCATGATTCGGATGAGACCTGCGCTTGCTCAAGAGATTAGAGAGTCGCTCAAAAAATGAAACAAAGAACAAAGAAATAAAACCGCAAAAAACTATCAAAGATTAATCATCTTTCGGGGGTTTTTGTTTCTCAAACGGCCAAGTCACAAGAAGAGGTGTACTTTGTAAATACTTTCAAAACGGCCACTGTTTCAAAATCGATTTCAATTCCAAATGAAAAGTGTTGCACGAAACAATTGAACAAAGAAATAAAACCGGCAAACTATACAAAGATTAATCATCTTTCGGGGGTTTTTGTTTCTCAAACGGCCCAAGTCAAAAGAAGAGGTGTACTTTGTAAATACTTCAAAACGGCCATGTTTCAAATCGATTTCAATTCCAAATGAGAATTTTTGGATGACACCACTCCAAGTGTTGCACGAAATTTCTAATTGAGGTAATTAAGCACCTTTGCGTCTCTTCAACGTCGTTGTCAAACATAAGAATGGTCTTTAGATACACACCAGTGGTCGTTCCATTGCTCATCAGGAGATAACAAAATTTTAAAAGAAGAAATTTTTCCTATAATCAACCAAGTGGGATTACTAGACTTCAAGAAAATTTTGAATCAATCTTTTTTCGGGAAGAAGCAACCAAATTTGTTTCGAGAACTTTAAATCTCTTGCAAAAGAAGCTGATGAATCTCTGCTAAGCACAAGGTCATTGGAATTGGGAATTGAGCGTCTTTGATGAGCAGTTGTCAGTCAATGGACATTATTGTCTATTTGTGCATAATCCTCGGTTGTAGATTCATTCATAATACTCCAAACTGAGTTGATTCCGTTCGGGAATGAAACATTTGAAAAATCTGTATCATTAAAAAAGTGAGAATGGAATATGTGCTAAAACTATGAGATGTATTTGGTACAAAAAGTTGTGGAAGTATTGCATAATATGACATAATTTTAATACGATAAAGATTATAATAAACATGCAATTCAAAAAAAGAATCGAACGTTGCAAGCTAGTTGGAGCCAAAAAGTGGTAAAAAGTCAGGATTACTCCATGTGTATTCTAATACTTGATCTTGGTCTCAAAAAAACTAGATAAATCGAGAATGTAGAATTAGAGTTTTAGGTTAGAGAAAATTATTGAAAAAGATACTGCTATCTTAAGACAACATTCAAAAAACTCTGTTTGTCTCTATCAAAGTGACAAGGGGACTCAAAACCAAAGAGTATAAATGATCTTTGAAGATAAACTACATGACCACAATCTATGAAAACGGCTTAC
The DNA here is from genome assembly GCA_026074375.1 of Tanacetum coccineum. NCBI lineage: Eukaryota > Viridiplantae > Streptophyta > Magnoliopsida > Asterales > Asteraceae > Tanacetum > Tanacetum coccineum. The sequence goes on from BQNB010172263.1 coordinate 6,326, forward strand.
GTTTGAAGAAACTCTGTTGTCTTGTTTTGATAAGGTTTTGTTTAAAAGGACTCTTACACAAAGGTTAACGAGTCTGGATACTATGTTTGCAAAGCAATCAATTCTGTGGGAAAACATCATTCTTTCTTCTGACCACCAACACTGTATGCTGTAACATCATCTACCTAATCTCCTCGGGCTTTTACCCTAGTTGGTGGAGACGAATGCTTTTTAAAAACCACGGGGTCACTTCGCAAATACTCGGTTTACTTCCTCTCGAGGTATCAAACTGTTGTGATCAATGAAATAGAGTGAGTTACTCCAGGAAATGTCTTATAGGACAAAAACAAGTCATTGTTTCTAAAACCATTTCATGTCTATCACTAAGAACGCAGTGGATTATTCTAAAATAACAAATGGTTTCTCTCCCTATAAGACCATTAGAAGCCTAATAGACCAGTAGACCAATAGCCTTGAAAAATCCTAAGAGTGGTGTATAGAAGGTCCCTTTTAGTCTAAGAGTGGTATGCCTCTCGAATAAGTTTGAGAAATATAGAAGAAAGAAAAAACCATAGGAGTTTACATAGTCTTCAATTCCACTTATAATCTCCCGAAATCCATAAACTCATTATGAATGGTACTATACTATTAAGCTTGCTTGTTCGAAAGGAAAAAACTCTGAGGGTATTTGTGACTACATGTAAAGCGCAAGGTCTAATTACCGACATTCATGATGCTTGTGTGATTCAGTATGTGGTGAATGGCAATGAAAATCTAGAAAGGAAAAAAACACAAAGTGCCTAATGTCTTCAAAAGTTGCAAATCAAAAGAAACATAAGGGCTTGAGGTCTGGGAGGAAACAAAGAATGTAGGGTTTCCAAAGAAGTAATTTGTTCACCAAAGCCTAGTAACCTAGGATCTTGCCTTAGTTGGTCAACAACTAGAAGATTTTTTGAACTTAAAGGGAAAAATAAATTTCACGTCTAGTGAATTTGAGATGTCAATCTTGACTGCTAATAAAGGTGATAATGCATGTTACTTCTATTAACCCTCAGGAACCGATTCAGAAACGGGTTTCCAGTAGTTAAATTCTCTGTTCTCTTATGTGATTCAGGGTGTTGTCTCTAAACATTGGTTTGAGAAGGACTATCTTCTATTAAATCCCATAGCTTTAACGTATGTTAATTAGCTCTGATACGGACTCATAAGAGGAGATCAATGTGGAGAGACAAGTGGAGATGTGCACGCACCTTGATGAGTGTTCAGCAATGGTTTTGTATTAAATGATCATATAAAAGCAACACGTTCTTTAAATAAATAAGGTAGAAATGGTAAGTGTCAAGTGAGTTTTTATCCTTAGAACAACGAATATAAGAGAAATCTTTTTGTCTGAGCTTTAGTATCAAAAAAGATTCAGAAACAGTTTGTTTAGTCTCAAGTCAATGGTTTGTTATTTAAATGAAAGTAACAAACCGATCTTTAAATAAAGGATAATGTACGTCTGTCAGTGCGTTTTATCCTGATATCAAACGAAAGAGAAATCTTTTCTGGTCTTTGAGCTAGTATACACAAAACATGTTCCAAAGTTTGGTAGCTCCAAGTCAATGGTTTGCTATTAAATGACTAGAGTAACAACTTGTGTCTTTAAATAAAAGGAAATATGTTGTGGTCAGTGCTGCGTTTATCACTTAAACAACGATAAAGAGAATAATTCTTTTCGGTCTTTTGGATAGTTTATGTATTCAAAACATTCAATGTTTGTTAGCCTAAAGTCAACTGGTTAATTATTAAAATGTAGATAATAAACCTGTCTTCATAAAGAAAAGGAAAATGTACGCTTTCAGTGCACTTTATTCATTAACAAACAAAAAGAGAATTCTTTTCGGTTCTTGAGCTATTCAACGCAAAAATTCAAAGTTTGTAGCTCAAGTCAATGGTTTGCTAGTAATATGTACAGATAACAACAAGGTTCTTAAAATAACACGGAAAATGTACGGTGTCATGTGCGTTTTATTCATTAGCAACGAAAAAGAGGAATATCTTTTCGTGTCTTGTGCTAGTATCGCAAAAAATTCAAAGGTTTTTTGTTAGTCTCAATGTCAATGGCTTGAAATCAAAATGTCAGATTGCAAAACCCGTTTCTTCAAATGAAAAGGGGAGTGTACGCTTCAGTGCGCTTTGCCTTAAAAAGAAGAGAAATCTTCTTGTTTTTCACTTCAGTAGTATTATGCTTAGTCTGACGTCGATGGTTTAGAGTTGGAAAGTCTATTCGGTCGATTTGTTCGGCACGAAATATTTATTCATTGGGAGTAAAATCAAGTTGTTCAAAAGGCCTTCCAATGTACTATCCGCTGATGCATATCGATAAACGTCAAAACACAACAAGGGATTCAAACTCCATTTACTTATCTCTAGCAACAACTTTTTACGCTGATGGGTAAACTGTTCGACTTGTAAATATTTTTATCTATTTTCTCCTTTATTTTGATTTATAAAATATGTTGAAAAGAAATATACAACATATATAAACCTCAAAAAAAAAAAAAAAATAATGAATAAAGCCTATTAAAACAAAATACAAAATCAGAAATTTTCAAAAATACAAAAATAATAATCTTCTTCGAAATGTCATGACTGGGACTGATAATGGTTAAAATTTGGCACCTAGAAATGTTTGATTAATATCTAACACAGGTGATAAAATGAAGTTTCGTAGCGAGAGTTTCAAAAGTGCTTTCAAAACATGTCATTTCATTTTTTTTTCTCTACGATATTCATACAGTAAATTGTCAGCTTTAGGACGCTCGGTCTCCAAGTGATAGGATATATGTTTCATTTATTGGTACATTTATCCTTAAACAACGGGAAGCTCATTATCTCTCTGGTCTTGAGCAAAGGTCATATAAAATTCAAAGTTTTAACTATGGCTCTAGAGTAAGTTCTAGGATAATGATGGAAAATAAGGATATTTCTCACAGATTTTCCTGTTGAGCAAAATTTTTCAGTTACCTTTCAAATAGAAAATTTTACAAATTCTTTCAATGTGTGGCTCACGCCAACCTCCCACTCCGCAAGGTTTTCAATTATTCTATAATTGAGGGGGAGTGTTAATAATTATGATTCGATTTTGCTATGCAACTCCTGTTCTCCCCAGACTTTGTTGGCTCATTGTGAATGTCTGGACTTAAATTGTTTTTAATTCACTAATTGTCAAAAAATTGTAAACACATATGCAATTTTTGAGGGGGAGTTAGTGATCTAAAATGTGATTCAATAGGATTTTATAACGGATTCGATCTGCAATCTATAGTGCGTTCCTAAACCCTCGTATGTGCATAAAACTCTATTCATAGAATATGGTGCATATGTGTAGGGGGAGCTTTTTGGTAAACTCTGGTGGGATACACTCTCAATCTGTGTCTCAAATGATTTCTTAGGACCGTTGATGAGTTTTTCTTCAAAAATGGTTTTATGGATATTAATGGGGCAATATCTCAAAGATCGGAGCCAAGATGCTTTATTTCTAGGGGAGGTTATAGAATGGCGGTTTTAAATGTTTGGTATATTTGTTCCATGATCCAGCCAGAAAAACCGGATGTATCTTTCCTAGGAAAAAACTCCATTAGATAGTAAGTGTATAGAAAGTTCATAGGGTATGGATTGAAATAATAGTAATGTTGAGATTAATGGGAGTATAGTGCAGGACTGAGATGGATCTAGTGCCTTGTGAAACAAATCACCAAAACAAAGGTATTAGTCATGATTAGTCTCGGTAAGGCACTGATGGGATTGAAGAATGTGAAACAGATTTGTAAGGGACTAAAGGTGTAAAAGAAAGAAGACCCCTCCCATACAAACAATTAGGCAGAAACCGGGCTGGTCAATGCATTAATCTATCGGTAATCACAAAGATGATTCTGGATATTGATGACAGTCATTCATGCGACCCTGTGATGAATGCACAACCCTCCTTGGCCAATCAAGAATTCTCAAAAGATTTCTGTTTCATTTTGTTACGGAGGATCAACAGACATGTTCTATCTGCTTTCTCATTCTGAGATCGCTTGATATTGAAAAAGTGGCAGTCTGCTACAGCCTCCGATTACCACAATAACAAAATTGCACTAAGTAGTGTCTTGAGCCAACGACGATCCCATCATATAATCACACTAGTGACTCAAAATTCCACTATAAAAAATGTTTTTTAGTACATCATTATACCAACATTTTCTGGTATCTTCAAGTCCTACGCATTATCCTTGTGTATAATTGCCTGAACATCAGAGTGGATTAGCTCTTTATTTATTCACAGTGAATATGGACAATCCTTCTTGAGCCAACACTCAAACAAGCTCTTGGTAGGTGACTTGCGAGATTTATTATGAATCAAATTGTTCTGTGTCAACTGAAAAGAAACGATGGTGCGATTCTATATGACATCAAACTTTGTTCCAGTTAAAATGATCTGTACGACTTCTATCAGAAAGTTAGTAAACATATATGATTTCACTCTTACTGTGTTGTATGCTTTGAGATGGCTCCCTGTAACTAGAAGGCTAGTGCAGCTGCGAAACCCTCGTTCAAGGAAGATTCTTTTGAATTCTGACCTGATCACAAGGCAGTATTTATACTGATTAACACGGTGAACCGTGGTTATTTGCAACATATTCGACGAATGACTAAAGCTATTTTCGGTCAATATATGTTTTATTTACCCTATACTTTCAGGTTTTTCCTGACGTAAGCCAGCGTTCTAGTCATTGAAGAGTCTCAAGATTACAAGATACCTCTGTGCTCAATCCACAAGATTAATACATGATGAAAGCTCTAAACTATCAAATGTCTTCCGCAATTCTCCTGATGAACTCATGCACTTCATCATAAGAAATTTTTTGGTACCATGTAAATCATGTTAAAAGATAATGTGAGGGGAGATTGTTAGCAAGCTATGTTAAGATCTTGAGCATGAGATTGGAGTCACAAGATCGCAAGGGCTGGCTAAAGGATTCAAGGATGAAGATTTAATAGAGGATCTCAGTAGTCAAGTCAAATCAAGGCCACAAGACCACGTATCAGTAATTTTGTAAAGAATATCAAGTTAATGATCAAGATCTCAAGAGCACAAGCATGCAAATGGAAATTCATAAAAGGATTTATTCCCGCATGATACAAGGCTCAGGAATCAAGTCGTTCACCAAGAATGGATCCACGCATTTTGAATGACCCCAACCCCCCTTTAGGGGGAGTCTTGTTAGCGTGTATTTTTACTAAGTGATCGTCATTAAATATTTCCGAGCACTTGTATAGTTAACAAACGTTCAGTGTACGGGGGAATTTTAGTTAAGCTAGTTGGCGCCTTAGTTGTAGGCTCAAGCTTTATATTATGATCCGGCCCCAACACAAAGCCCTCAAGACTCGATCGTCTACTCCTTGTACTATTATTGCCCTCTCCAATGTGGTGGATGAGGGGTGTTGCCTTCTCATTTCTCTTTTAATGTCAAGTCAAACCATTTTTCTTTTTTTACTTTCTCTCTCTAAAATCTATTTTTCTTATTTTTTGTGTTTGGTGATGAAATGATATCCTAACAATTGTCAGTAGGCATGCTCTCTAGCCGCTAACAAGAAATTTGTGTTTTTTTTACTTTTTTATTATGCAACATTACGCTTTCGGTTGTGAAGACTGAGTTTTTATATTAACTTTCAGAGAGTTGTTGAATGGATTGTTGGAAATAACCAGGCCTTGAGAAGCTTCCAAATGATATTGGAGTATATAAAAGCATTGACGGTTAGCATGATCATTTCTTAGTTTATAATAATTTCACATCATAACCTTTATTCTAAATTTATGAATATCCACAATTTTAGCCTTATAGATAAATGGTATGAAGTTCGTACCTTTTGGCATGAAAACAATACTTAAATATGTTATGTTATAACTAAATTATTATGTCCAAATTTATGTATGCGGTTCAGAATGATGACGTCCTATTGTAATTTACCTTAGATGTATTTCTTTTCTTTCTACTTAAAAAACAGCTACTAAACATCAGATATAATTGTTAAGTAGGTTATTCAGACTATAATTTATCTTTAGCAAGTCACGTGATATAATTGTAATAGGTAGCACGGAGGTAACCGTTGATGGAAAGATTGTCGCGCCATCGTTTACAACACCTCATGTTGGTTCGAAATGTATTATTCGTTGGTGTAAATTTGTACATTGATGCTTAATGGCAATTATCGATTGAATTTACATTAGAAAAAGAAGTATGGTTTTCTAACAGTTGCATGTTTTGTTGCAGGAGACGAGTCCACAGAAAACCATTAACGTCGATAAGCACCACAGCCGTAAAGGTAAGCTTAGTCATCCATGCAATATTGCTCTTTTTATAACATCTTAACTTACAAGACATGTTGGCCGGGGGCTATTGTGGCATACATATAATCAAAATCGACCCATTTTTGGGTAACCCAATACTAAAAATCCTTTATTGTTTTTGCATTGAGAATATGTACTACTGATTAATGACCTAAGACTGCTTCTAACGACTCCTGATATTGGAACTTTTGCACGTGTAAAGGCTATGGGTATACAATATATAGCCAATACGTCATGTGTATCCGCTGCTAATACGCCATATGGTTCAGCTACTGCTAATGCCTGAAGTTGCTGTCTACACATGTAAGTGTACCTTTGGTTGAACGCTTAACTTATTCACATGTTTTGCGATTTCTAGTTTAATTATTTTTTCTGCTACATGTTCACCCAGGTATTAATGATAACCTGAATGCTATAGTGAGAAACTGTGCTCAGGATTCACCTTACAGCAACAAGTTGCAAAGCTTAAATGCAACATTCCCACTTGGTGTTCTTACTCCCACGACGTCAATAGAGGCGAGCTCTTCGGTGGCTGGGGATGCAATAACTGAATTACCTCATACCGGGCATAAAGTGGTGTACAAACATAAACACACCTATAAAGATTGCAGATTATTTCAAGATCTCGACTGTGTTTTCCCTTGGAACCATTTCTGACGTCATACCCACGATCAAGGACTGTAAGATCCCGTAACACTTCACTTCATATATTTAAACATGAAATTAGATCAAGAAAAGAGATGAGGAGAGAGGTGAGTTGTTCTAGAGAGAGAAAGAAGAAAGAGAGAGAGAGAGAGAGA